>WYDF02083808.1:0-11075 GCA_009867245.2 Adranes taylori | reverse complement strand
CCCTCTTTTAAACACAAGCACTATTTCCCCTCTCTTCCATTCCTCTGGCACACCTACCTCTCCTTTCCATAAATTGTTCATCCCTCTTACTAACGCTTCCATTCCACTAACATTCAAACATCTCCATACATCCACAGGTATCTTAGCAGGACCTGCTGCTCCCCCTTTTTTCATATTTTCAATTTCTCTCCTCACTTCTTGCACACTCAATTCTATCACTTCACCTTCATCACCATCTCTTACCCAACCAATTCTTTCATCTGAATCCTCTTCTCTCCTTTTTTTCCCTACCTAACCCTTCCCTCTTCTAGTTGATTTCCTTTCGACAAGTTTTCCCTTCGCCTGCGAAGTAACACCTGTATGATGAAATCATCATTTCTTTCGATATTATTCCCTTTGAACAACTAAGATATTTAAAATCTCTACAGTAGAATCCCAAGAAATCTATACGTCTAATATTTTTTGGCAAAAAATACATTGCCCCGGAATGGGTGAACGTGTAATTCTTATATGCTTTCTATTCAAAGCACAATGTATAAGCTGCCAGTGATTACTAAATTCTTCTGCAAACTCTCCATTCTTTCTTAGTCGATGGGCACTAATATGAAAACCAAAAAACTTAAAACTAAATTAATTTGAAATTAGCTGTTTATTTATATATTTTTTATTATTATTTCAGGACTTCTAATTTCCTTCAGGACTAATTTTCATGACTTCCAGGACTTCTAATTCTGGTAGATCACAACAATTTGCCTGAAATCGCAGTGACAGATCTATTATGAAGAAGAGAGATGAGGATTTTCTTGCAACTTGTACAGAACTTTTAGCGAAGTTCTAAAAAAAGCTTATTTTAAAAAGCTAACACGAGGTACTGAAATGAAAGATGAGTATTATGGAAGTTCAAATGCATTTCCGGTACAAAATAATTTCATGAATGATCTAAGAATTGAAATTACCTCATCTACTTCTCTTCGTTAAAAATGCTGATATCTTCCCCACCAGCTACTGGATTTGTTACTTCGTATACTCCGAATAAAAACGAAGAAAGTGATAGAGGCGTGACAACGTTTTATTCAGATTTCAGCCAACAATTAGCAGAACTAAATGAAGTTTTAATATTTATTTTGTTGAATTATATAACTAATTTGTAATTGCTTACTATCATATATTCTTTTCGAAGTACTTCGTACAATAAATATCCTACATGTTTCTGTAATTATATACTCATGGGTTTGTTACGCAAATCCGACTGAAAATGTTCAACATGTTTAGTACCGCCATTTGTCAGATATCATAATGTAGCAGTAAGACGCTTTTCTGGTGGAAATGCATCTCTTATCCTGTTTTGTCTAAGAACTCTTTGCTAAAGGCAACATGTAGTTAAAAGTATTTTGATTAAAATGTATAGTTAAAAATATCTCTCTTGAAATTATCGGGATCGTCTTCTTGTAACATTTTTAAAAGCGGCATGTGATGCATATCTTTTCTCTATCAACACGTTTTAACCCACTTTGCACGATTTTTAGTTCTTTTAAGCTGTTTTATTACGGTGTAACCCAAGGGTAAGGAAACACGAAGTCCGTCTAGTTCACGTATTGTTTGTATAAAAGAATCAAAACCAATAATTGTATACAGGTACCTGAAAATTGTCTGTCTATGAGTTTTATGTTATTTCTTATATGTTAATTTCATATATTTTTGTTTATTTTGTGTTGTTTCATTTTCTTTATTATCTTATTTCTTACAATCAATGTATAATGCAGATTTTGATATTCACTGGAACTTAAAATATCTGTTCATTTTTCTTCTTCAATATAGTTTAATTCCGCTGCGGGTTTAGCATTAGTAACAAGTCGGGTGTGACAAATCGAGTACACAAATTCGTATTAAGCGTAACGGCTTTGTAATAGCCTTTCTCTAGTTTCTTAGTCTCTAGGGCCTACGCTTCGCTTCGCATGTCCAATATTCAATCTTACACATTTCTATTAGATTCTTACCTGCATACTTGTTGTTGTAATATACTTATTTATAGTCGGCCTATTTCTGCCGTCTAGGTTTATCACCGACTATGTGTTTTAACGTCGAGCCTCTGCCATCGATGCTGATAGGTAGAGTATCAGATAACTTCGTCTTTACCAACCTTTATTGATTAACTAGTAAAGAGATCTTTATAGTGCGTGGCAACCCGCACACACAGGACCGAAGGTTTACAGCTATCCCTATAGATGTGCATGATAAATTATAGTTACCTTCCTCCTATAAGTACCGACCTCGTTTCGTGTGTTGCCTAGATTCGATCAACAACGCAAACCATTGTTTACGCTGGGGATCGAACCTTAGACTCTGCGGAGGAAGTCATGCATCTTCTCCACATCGCTACGGGGTCCTGTATAGTAACAATTGAAAGCTACCTATATTGCCATCGCAAATATTCTCTATTACTGGTTGTATTTAAATGTACAAAATTGTCCAATACAGTCAGTTCAACATTCCATTAGATAAATAAGTGAAAACAGAGGCATTTCTGGGCGACAAATGCTTAACATATCCGCCCTAGAACCCTAGACGCCCTTGCATATGACATTTTATATATCAAAATTCAGCTTGTAATAAATAGACCTGTAGGTATTGGCGTGTCGCAAGTAGCGAATAATAATTTTGAGAGGCGCTCTACCTGCTCGCATACCACCTTGATCAAAAAGTTTCAGGAACGACCACCACGTAGTGCTCTCAGTCACTCGATTTGAGTTCTAATTTTTATCTTTCATATACCATATACGTACGTAATACGTATAGGTATATGAAAGATATAGGATTCATGTTTTGAGAAATTTTTCTACTTCACCTTAGTACGTCTCTTCTATTGAAACTATTGCAATCCGTTAATACGCAATTCAAAGAAGGGGTCACAAGGAACAATTTTTCACTTAAAAAGTTGTAAAAAAAATTCTTGCTCAAAAAATTAAAAGAATGCTCTATTTTACGCTGTCTGTACGTACGGGTGTATATTCAAGAATTTCTCCTTCCCTATAGGACCGATCTGGATGAAATTCGGTAAACAGGTGTAGACCATGAATCCACAGAAGAGTTTCTTTCATTTTTTTATAAATCCAATACGGCGGACACTATTTTTTTTATTCAGAAATTTCATATTCAAACTAGGAGGCTGAAATTTTGCACACATATAGCACCTTGCACTATGCGTCAAATACAAAAGTCCCATGTTGCCAAATTGGGTAGGAAGCGGTGTTGCCACGTTTGAAATTTAACAAACTTTTTGAAATATCTCAGAAACAATGAAAGGTTCGAATAAACTTTATTGTATTATATATATATATATATATATATATATATATATAGACTACATGAAGGCCCTTCCATTTAATTTGAAACATTTTTTCTAAAATCAGAACACATATTCTTGAAATTTTGTTAGGCCACATCGCTGGCCGCGGCAAATCAGTTCAAATCAGTTTAAATCAAATCAGTTCAAATCAGTTTAAATCAAATCAGTTCAAATTAGATCAAATCAGATCAAATCAGATCAACTCAGATCAAATCAGATGAAATCAGATCAAATCAGATCAAATCAGATCAAATCAGATCAAATCAGATCAAATTAGATCAAATCAGATCAAATCAGATCACATCAGATCAAATCAGTTCAAATCAGATTAAATCGGATTAAATCAGTTCAAATCAGATCAAATCAAACCAAAGCAGTTCAAATCAAATTAAACCAAAACAGTTCAAATCAGATCAAAACAAATCAAATCAGTTCAAATCAGATCAAATTAGTTCAAATACTTTTGATTGCCGAACATATGGAAGGTGGAATCTGTTCCAAATATAGCTAGAGATGCTGAACCATTTAAATGGGAAGAGCTGAACCGTTGTAAGATAAAGTTGCTGTGCAAAATTTAATTATAAACAGATCTTTCATTCACCGATATAGACAATTTTTCCGTCAAGGGCGAAAACAGATGAAATTAACATGAGTGTTATGCGACAAGAATTGGACCTTTTAATTTTGGAACAAATAGAAGATGCCATCCAAAATAAAAGTCACTCCTATAATAATTACTCCTAATCTATGAATGGTGCATTCTGTTCCGAATATAAAAAGACACTCATTAAATAATAATTCCAAATGTAGCCGCCGAAATTGATTCGTTTTTCATTTAGTTTGTTTATAAATTATAATATATATTTTGTTGTCTATTCAACAATAATTATGATAAAATTGATATATCACGCTTCTTTCAAGTCATTTAAATTTGAACTTACCCATACTGAGTAATATTGCTAAAGATCTGGACGTTAAGAGAATTATTTTCAAGCAATAGTATTATAGTATTAGTACAATAATAGTATTATTGTTATTTATTGAACAATAGCAATAATTCTAATAACTCATTAAAATTCATTTAAACAAAAAAGTAAATATTAATATTAAATTTAAAATAATTCTCTTGCATTTTGGCATAAGGCATAAAAAAGTTTAGGAAATAAATATATGACTACGAACATTTTAAATTTAGTTAAAAGTTTGGAATAAGAAATGATTTACGAAAGATGGTTCATTATAATTGAAATCATTTTCTATTTATTCAAAAATAACAATAATTTATATTATTTGATAATAAACCTTTATAGTATTTTTATTTGTAGTATTAACAGTTGAAGCATTTCAAGTTGGTGTGTAAAATTTAATTACTAACTGGTCTTCTGTTCAGCGATATAGAGAGCATTTTCATCAAGGCATAAAAGCTTCATCAGCAATTGGCATCAATGTTGTGTCAGAAGAATCGGAACTTTTGATTTTTTTTAGCAGATGGTATGTACCATCTGTTCCAAGTATAAAAGCGACACTCGTGAAATAATTACTACAAATCTAGCCGCAGTATTTGATATCTGTAAAATCAGCGATAAAAAAGCTGTGCATATATTAATCAGCTAAAGCATTTCAAGACAAAATTTCTGTGTAAAATTTAATTATTAAGAGATCTTCCATTCACCGATATAGAGAGCGTTCCCGTCAAGGAAGAAAAGCAGATGAAATTAAAAGACTCAGAATTAAGCGCAGTTGTATTCCACTGATGAAATATTTCTCCATACTTAAAAAGGAAGAGATGTTGTCGACAGTTTACAATTATTACAAACGGACATTTAGAACAACTGCTTGGAGTGACACATTTAGAAGACGGAACGAGATGAAAACAAGCTACCGCAATTTTTGAACTATTTCTTGATTGGAGTCTTGGTAGAAAAATAAAATTGCAGTGTAATAATACTACTACATCCAATATAGGTCATTTAAAAGGCGCAGTCTGATTTTAGGACAAATCCTAAAAAAAGATTTATTGTTTTTACCCTGCAAGCATTACATTTTTTAAATCATTTTCAGCAGCGTCTTTTAAGAAAAAATTAACCTTTCAACAAAAAGTCCATATGAAATACTTTTTAAATGGTTTTAGTAATCCTGGATTAAAATTGACAAAATAAAATTTACATCGCGAATTGAAGATAAAGCAATTCAAACCCATTTACGAAAGAAGTTCTTGCATTTGCAAAAACCAGTGTAGAAAATAATCAGCCTCGAAAAGATTCCGGGACCTACTCATCACGCGAGATGGATGGCAAAAGTAATTTATTGTATAATTTTTTTTCATTTTTTTTCATTCGAAGTAACGGCAAAAAACCTAGCGCAATTTCCAGTATTTGTGTATTTATTGTTACTATTTATATTCAAGATTTGGTTTCCGCACTATTTGCTGTCAAAGTACCAAATGACGACCTTCAAACTTTTAAACAGAACATTATCTCTTCAAAACGGTTGATCCTGGCAAATCTCGTATTGTGTTACACAAATTTCAAAATCATCTGGGACCCAAAAGACTAGCATTCTTTGATGAAACTGTATCAATGGACAATAAAGCGGAAATGTTGAACGCTTTGAAACAGGCTGAAAGATCACATGAGTCCAACACAAAGACTGTTAAGCGAGCAGCAATCGTAACAGAATCTATTAGAAAAAGGTGTATTTAATTTTGTAAGAAACAGCATCATTGTTTGAAGGCTTCAATTGTTCTGAATTTCTTAACGAAGATCCGTCAAACTGGCTAGATAATGAAAATTTTAAGAAGGGACTGAAAGTAGTGCGAAATCTATGGAAGAATTCAATAAATTAATTCTAAAAAATGATGATCAGAAACAGTAATATTTACAAAAATTTTACGGGGATTGTTTTTATACCAATTAGAACCACACGTGATAGTGAGGTATAAGAAAAGCCAAAGTCAAAAAATAAGGACCACCCAATTTGCACAAATACAAAAATAGTTTTAGAAAACAGTTTTTGTTCATTTATATTATTTCTTACATTTTCTTAATTAATATCTTAAAAAAGTTTTTGTTTGAAACTTTTTCCAACACCACGTTTGATTCCATAGCTGGAAATATTAAGAAATATAGGTGATAATAAGTTTACATTTGTAACAATAATTTTTGTTTCTTCAGTTCAAATTAGTTATATTGTAACGTGAAGATTTGTCCACATTCCTGTTAAGTTTGAGATTAGAAAGCTCGAAGATGTAATTCTTATAAAAGAAATTCAGGTCGCATCGACCCTGTGAAGTATTGTTAACAGTAAACATGTTGTATGTTAGTGGAAAGCCCGACAAGGCGTAATTAACAGTTAGAGAATCGTTCAATCTTCTATTTATAATGTAAAATCTAGCGTGAATACATTTTAAAACCATCTTAATTAGTTCAGAATTACAGTGTAGAAATAGATTAATTTCCGACGGAAGTTCCGATTAAGCTCCGACGCAGTGTTTCTAAGGTGTTCAGCGTTCAAATTATGGGAAGAAATGAATACTGAGGAGGTGTGGCTTAAAGAAAGTCAGGGGCGGTGTAATAACAATAACCTAAGTGCTCTATATCAGTGCGTAAGTGACCAAATTAATTTTACTGGTAATAGATTGATAATAAATGAATGGACGCTATGTGGGATTTCTTAGTGTAGGTACCAGAAGCACATGTGACTTGATTGACCTCAATTACGATAAAAGGTAATTAACCTGACAACAGTATAGACACTTAAGTGGAATACATTGACTAATGTATTTTCCCAGAGGAGAATAACGAACATTCTATAATGTGTTAAGTATGTACAAATGAACCATGACGAAAAATATACATATCGGTATGTGGAAGAGGATCAGTATGTATATAAACGATGCCCAGTTCTAGTAGAGGATCTTAATTTTGGGCGTCTGCCGAACGTCATAATGTCAGACTAAGAAGCCAAATAATAATCCGGATTAAAATAATATTAAAATAATATTAGAATAATAATAAAATAAAAGATAAAGTTATGTCTAATTAAAGTGTGAACATAAAATGATTAAGTATTCTATTATGAACTCGTCTAATGTAAGGCGCTACTTAGCATTAATATTTTTGGGAATAATTCAGATAAATTAACTTCAGTATAAGTTTGATGCATGAAGTTGAGTGTAATTAGTAACAAGTTTGTTGATCAAGCCGAAGGAAATACAAATAAATAATTAAGATAATGGTGCGTTACTCTAAAATAGTAAATAAATTTGTGTACAGCGGCAAAATCTATAAGTTCCTAGATAAACATTTCTTTGATGTAACTGAACAAATCATAGAGTCACTTTTATTCAAGTGTTGATTTATTTTATTAATTGTAAAGCGTTGATTACTTTATTTTACGTATGGGAATGAATGAGCAAATCACTGGATTGCATGTAGAAATTTTTAACGACCAATAAAATTTAATTAAGTTTAATCTCTGTTTCATTTCTGAATTATTAGGGCTTATGACTATCGTTGAGAATTGACGTTACCAGTAATGACTCAGCCTCGAAAAGCATAATTAAATCTAAACGGCACATCCAACTTAACGATGGTCCGGCCTAGTATTTTATTCTAAATTAAGTGGGCTAACAGGGGGATTTAGATTAGATCTTTCCGCATCAATTATTCAATTAATAACTTAGCTAGAAGTAGCTAGTCTACAGTGCTACCTTATAGAATAACAAAGGAGGTCAGGTACCTATAATTGTGAGCATGGGATTGCTACACTAACCCATATAAAAGTCCCCTCTCACCAATGTCACGTCGGAGAGAACAAAACCCTCCGCCCTAAAAAATACGTGACAAGTATGGTTGAAACGCCGGGTAATTTGGGAAGAATTCGGTAAAATTAACCCGATAAAATATTTAGGGAATCTGAGAAATCCCAGAATTTTTTTTGTGTGAATTTTGTTTGTATGAATTTATAGTGTGATTTACTTAAAAATCTGGTGGGGGCGATTACAATTAAATATAATAATGAATATAATTTATAATCCCAGAAAAAATTATTGTAGTTATTAATATATAATATACTAGATATCCTCTCGTGATATAAAAAATGGAATCATTTATTGCAGAATAATATGAACAAGTCTGGGCCCAAATATTTTTATTACGTTGAACGCATAACAGCGAGAAGAATAACACATGTCAGGGTCATTGACACATGTCAGGGTCAAAATTCAAAGTTAATATATTTAAAGAACTTATTCCATCGCAAAATTAGGGCTCAGTTGATACTTTTCTTACATAATGAGCATCAACGTTGGAATTGTCCATTCCATCATTAGAGTTTAGCGTTCTTTTCTTATTAATGCTATCGTAAAAATGCTCTTGTTGGCCTAGTTGTTGTTATTGTTGAGCAGTGATGTTGCTATTCTAAACAACAATCAAAACATTAAAACAGGGAACACCCAATTATTTCAATGGAACTTTCTTTGATTTAAAAATTCAAAAAACCTTGTAACAGCATCAGAATTAAAAATGCCGGAGTTGTAACAATTTAGATTATGTAATTATTCTCTATGGTTATTTGGAAATGCTATCTGCTTGCCCGCACGAATTACATTTGACTTATAGCACAATAAATCATTGCTTTTTTCACTTATACAATTCTTACACCAGCCCTTTTAGAAAACTACAAAGTCTGCTACTGCTACCAATATAAAGAAGGAGATAAAATGTCGAGGTAGTGAGTCTGGTTTTACTTAAACTTAGGAACAAAATATTTACCTATAATGATTCAGACGTCACAAGTTGACCAAACCAGCTACAGAACCATTTTTAAACTTGATTTATTCATACACTTCCTGCACTAATACCAATATCGTAGGTATTTCCATATCATAGGTGCATTCTACGACGAGAATGATTTAGTAATTTTTACTACTACATCACTTTTCAAGAAATGAATAACAAGATGCCCTTCCTCCAGATCCAACACTTTCATGGAATAGTCTGGTTTATGCTGTCACCGTGTTAATACTTTTAATTGTTCCTATAGTTCATTTTCAGCAAAGCCTCTTACATTTTATAATATTTCTAAAGTGTAGGATAATGGCATTTTCATCGACCCTTCAATAATTTAGTTTAAAATGTAATTAAGTTCTCGCAGGTTTTAACCTTCATTTTTATAATAACTCACAACATCTATTAAATACTTTCTAATACAAAATTGTTTGATGTCACTCACTCTAGTAATCTTACATAGTACTAAGTATTCTAGTTAAGACAGCTAATTATCTTTCTCTTCTAGTAAACCCACTAAATAACATATAACCGCTTCCTAACACAACCTATAGATTCAAGCGGAACAAAATATACTCAGCGTGGAACAAAACATTTACTCAAAATTCAATGCTGGCAACCTTGTATTAGCTTTTAATTAAAACTAGAGCGCTTGACTGGCAAATATTACGAGAATATTCTATGGAAATATTTTGGTATCCAAATTGGAAATTCTTAATATACGACTTGAGAAAGGAGAAGCGAGGATATAAAAATATTACGTTATCTAGATACCTGCTATCACATCCTATATGAAGGCAGATAAAGCAAAATTGTTTCAGATTAAAGAAATAACTTACTCAGCCATATCTACGTAAAAACTATATATATAAAGTTAGCTACAGAAAAAGTATTTATTAAGTGAATGGGGACAAGAAAAATCAGTATAATTGCCTTAATTAAATTTTAGCATTCCCAATTGATTCTACACAAACCATATTTTTCCTTACAAATACAATATAAAATGTTTATACATATAATGTTTATACATGAAGATAATTTAGTGTTTACTAAATCAAGTAATACGAATTTTTAATGAATGAAAGGTGCTAATTAGAAAATGATGTGTAACATATATGAGAGAACAAGTTAGAAAAAATTACCGATGAACCGCGGGTGGATGGTCATTTCTGCTATCAGATTCGTATCAATCTTTATCAACACCCATTTTTTACAGAAAGTCATTGTACGTGTGTAAGTGAATACACACTAACTCTGTTCTGAACCTCGGTGTCATCGGTTATAAATTATTATATTTTTTCTTCTATATATGTTACAACATTAATGATCGACGTATGCGATGTGTTTTTAATTAAATTGAAATAATTCCTAAACTAGATCTAACTTAACGATTCGCTTCTACAAGAACATTACAACAACTGAAATGCTATTTTTGAACCAATTAGTACCTCTTACAAATCATGATGAGTCCTGTGTTTATACCAATCAAGCGAGGGACTTCGATTGTTGAAAGTCTCTCGCTTGATTGGTGTAAACACAGGTCTTATCATGATTTGTAAGAGGTGTTAATTAGTCCAAAAATAGCATTTCAGTTATTGGAATGATATTGTAGAAGCGAATCGTTAAATTTGATCTAGTATAGGAATTATTTCAATTTAATTGAAAACAGATCGCATACGTCGACCATTAATGTTGTAACATATATAGAAGATTTAATATAATAATTTATAATCGATGAGATAGGTTCAAAACAGAGTTAATGTGTATTCACTAGGCGTTCTGATACAATGACGTTCTGTAAAAAAGGGGTGCTGATAAAGCTTCATACCTAGCTGATAGCAGAAATTGCCATCCACCCGCGGTTCAACGGTAATTTTTTCTAACTTCTTCTCTCATATATGTTACACATCATAATCTTCATGTAAGAAAAATTTTGTTTA
>WYDF02083786.1:0-11076 GCA_009867245.2 Adranes taylori | reverse complement strand
ATATTATTATCTTGTTTAATTCTTATTTTCTATTACATAATTTAATTATAATTATCAATAAATATAAAATTAATTTTCATTATGTGAAAAAAAATTATGCTTGATAACATTTTCGAAAGAAAATCAAATTGCAAGCGTCCTTTTTCGGTTGGCGCCCCTAGGCAGTTGCCTAGGTTTGCCTATTAGTAAAAGCGCCCATGGCAGTATTCTAAATACTGCAATCCATGTACTATTAATTTTTCATTCATGTTTTTCCCCTATTTCTTTTATCTGCATTTTTTTTTTCTGTTCCGGACTTCTTCCATATTACCGTGTGTGGGTTGATCAAGCACATAAGAGATTTTCTGTATTTGTTTCAAATTCAGTTTCAGAATTCAATCCTCTTTAAATTACCTCGGATTCATATACAGACGCCTCCGATGTATTATTATTGTTATTATTATTGACATGAACAATTTCATTTCTAGGTATCTTATACGACATTCCAGAAGTAGTCGGTAGATTTTCATAGCTTGTGGAATTAGGGGAGCGATGGGAAATTGCGAACGCACAAGCCAAAAAATTAATAACTTTGAAATTATTATAATTAGGGTGATGCAACTTGGTCGAGGTGAAAAGAAAAGGTATTGGGAACGAAAAAAATGGGGCGATTTAGTTTATTTAAAAAAGTACAAAATTTATTCAACGTTGCATATTGCAATTTCAGGATTACCAGCAATGCCGGGAGGAGACGCGAAATGTTGAATAGATCACGAGTAATATCGAACATAGTTAGAAAATCTCATAACAAAAATAAAACGCTACAAAATATAAAAATTACATGCAAAAGTCACAACGATAATCCGTTTGACTGACCATGCCACTATGAAGTTTGTGTATCTACCGTCCACAGGCAACACATCTGTACCGTACTTCACGTTTACCATACTCTTCACACATTAAATAGTTTTCCCTTTCATTTTGATTGGAATCCATGTTTTGTGGATCCAGGTAATCCAATTCGTCATCGACTCAGATATTTCTATCGTCTATATTATTTGCCTCTTCGCTTGATGTATCAAAAACATTTCAGATAGTCAATTTTTTATAGGATCTACATTTCTGGGTATCAGATCAGCCTCCTTCGCGGTGCGTTTCCTTTGATTTTGTTCCAACATAGTCTTTAAGGGCGTTGATATGAGGATGTCCAATCTTTTCTTTCTGCACCGTATATTTTGTTTTTGGTTAGCTCTTTTTGGTTTTGGTAAAGGTGCAACTGTCTCGAACGAAAGGTTATTTTCATCGATGTTGCTGACTCCCGATTTTGTTGAAACCACTCTGATAGACATTTCTGTCTGGATGTTTAGAACAACCAGGTTGAGGTTCTGAACAGGTTTGAACTGAAGATAACTGATTACCAATAGTGTTGCTAGATCTTGTACTATTTTAAGTTGTCGTTTCTTTGGTTGATCATTGGTACCGCTGAAAAAATCTTTTTCGCGAAATATACCAGGATCAACAGGAAAAATATCTGCCTTTTCAAATCCTTTTATGGCTTTGTTTGCTATTGCAACCCTATTATAGGCCTTAGTCAATATAGGATTAACATTAATCATTGTCATATGGCCTTGATTTGAGAAACAGGTAACATTCAGTGTCTTAAGTTTCCTTGGGGGAAGAGAGGAATGTCAAGTCCAGGTGCTGGATGCGATGCAAGGTGTGTGGAGGTATTGAAAGCACACGAATTCCATTCTCCTGGCAAAACTCGAAGGTAGACAATGATATATGATTTGTGTGATTGCCTAGGATGAGCAAAATCGGATTGTCTCGTTTGGCACTGTTTACTTCAGCGAAATGTTTTAACCAAATGACGAATTCTTCTTCCGTCATCCAACCGCTTTTTGTGCAAGTACAGATGGAGCCTAGTAGACCATTTCGTTATAGTGTAGGTGCCATCCTTATCCTTGGGAAAATAAACAACGGTGGAGTAAACGAACTGGCCGCGCTCACGCAGCAACACACTGTGATATTTTTCCCTCGCTCTTCACTAGTTGCTGCTCTAATCTGTTTCTCCCCTTTTGGACTGATAATTCGATTAGGTCTGTTAACCGCGATAATGTCAGTTTCGTCCACGTTGAGATCCACGTCCAAGTCATTAGATTTTCAAAAAAACCTCTCAATTTCGCCTTTGTTGAAAGGTTGTTTTCTGTTCAAACTTGTGGCCTCTGGTTTTCGAAAGCTAAGTGTTCGCTGTTTTCTCATAAATGCGTAGATCCAATCTTTACCTGCTTCTTTCTTATTTTGGTTGAATTTGTGGGTATGGAAAAAACAACTTTTCGCCATAGGAAAAAACACCACGTCTTAATTGAATAGATGATAAGCAGCAGAACATCTTCGCTACAAGCAATAAATGTTCAGCAATTTCCTGTTCTTGTTCGACGGTGAAAACTGTATGTGATCCCATCCTTGCTTGATAATAATGTCATTTCTTCACTCTTTCTTGGAGTGTTGTTACAGGTACATTGAAGCGCCAGACAGAATCTCGTAGTCCATCACCAATTTGAGCAGCTGTTATAGCTTATTTCATGTTCTCTTCTGCCCAGGGACACTTTGGAGTAGTTCTAACTCGTTTATAAGCCATTATGTAAGAGAAAATTGTCTGCATTTTATAATGCAAAATGATGTATAATATAAATAAATAAAAGTGTTTGTTTTCTTTCACATTAAAATGCAAGTCTGGTAATACCGAACAGTACTGTTCGTGATTTCCTGAATTGATTTCGTAAATTATTTTACGCCACATGTATTAAACAAATAAGATTATTTTAAATAATTTTATGCTTAGATGTAGTAAATAACGATTAATTCGCAAAATTATAAAAGTGAATATAATTGTAATAAAATTAAATTAATTTGCATTAAACTTCTTTTATTAGGAATTGTAATGTTTTCAATTCGTCGTCCAGTTCATATAATCATTTCTTTTTTCTGTTTCTAAATTACAAAATCCATTCTCTTTCTGAATGATTTATTTTAGGCATGTCAAGACAATTTGAGGGGCTGTATCTCCAAACGGAAAAGATTGTGAAAGATAAGACTTAACACTTTTAATTTGTATACTGTTATCGGAATATACATAGCGGAATAAATAACTCGATAATTAAGTAAATCAAGAATGGATATTCAATTAAAACAAATGGAACGAGTAAAAGAACTGTGAGGTATAATAACAAGTTTTTTTATACATGCAGCTAGCGAACTCTACGTTTAGAATCGTTGAAAAGGCCTCGAGCTAAACAACGCTTCCGTCCTTCCTGCACATAGGTGGAGGGGAGCCGGACATGATCAAAGACAACCACAGCAAAACCAATAACGTTTTACATTCGCATGTGTCAGAGAGAGAGAGAGAGAGAGAGAGAGCTGAGAAAGAGAGGTGTAATATATTTAGCACGTATTTGAATGACCTTCCTTTTCGCTGATTTGTTCGAGTCGAACAATAATATCTGTCCGAAGGGATTAAGGCAATTTATAGCCTCTCGTCTTAGCCAGAAGTTTTATGCATTTCCTGCGATCTTTCATCGATGTAAAAAACGAACGAAAAAGGGCACATTTCAAGAGAATGTGATAATGTTCTATCTCTTTTATGACGCCTCGATTTTCGCGCCAAATTTTTTATTATAGAGTTTTTTTGCGAATCTTTGATTTTGAATAAATGCCTTTTAGTAAGGTTGTTGAATATGCGTTCCTTGTTCCGGCGAAAGAAGTATTTAAGGAAATTTCTAATGAGTTTGGCGAACTTTGTGGGCGTTACCTTAGACTAAGCAGATTTTTCTATTGTTCGTAAGTCTAGAACCTTGTTTTGAATACTATGCACGCAAGTGTCCAATTTAATTGCAGAGCTCCCTATACTAGAAGTATAGAATTGTTTTCTCTTGGCAGAGATGTTATGCGAAATTATTCCTTAAAATTCGCAACGGTCAAAGGATGTCAATTATTCCAGGAAAATTCTCCCTTCTCCAAGATTTTAGCAGTAATTTCGGCTAAGGCCAGCCTACTCACCACCGGCAACAACCAAAACTGCCGACGTCGAAGCCGGACGCCAAAAATCTCTAATTTCATATAAAAAGCCATATCTAAGCCACTGTCAACGAGACGCACTTTAGGTCTTGTTTCTGTTAGATCATAAGTGAGCAATAGTCGCACAGTTCTATCAGTAATAATACTATAATAAGCTACAAACTTATTCTCGTAGAGTGAACTGAATTCACACTCGTAAATTTGTTTACACGCAAGGTAAGCGCCACCAGTAAAAATTATTTATTTATGCTTTGAATCAAATTAAATTAAATTTAACCATTCAACAATAAATTCTCACAACAAAAAACTCCTGTAACCAAGACTTACGCCCATATCTTTTTCAGCAGCAATCTTTCGATTCTTTATATTTTCTTACATATTTAATTCTATTTGCTTTATCACCTACACATTTTATTACTCACTTCATGCATTTACGAGATCAATGAGGAGGGGAGGAAGACGTCAGCGGAAGAACAGAGACGACCTACGTAAAGCTTTCCTGGCTCGTAGAGGAAGCCGTGATATCACATCCGAGAGACCGACCAAGCAACGTTGTCCGAGAACACCATGATACTTGGTCGACACCGAGCCGTCAATGCCGAAGCCATCACCAAAACCTCCGCCACCGACACCGAGGAAAGGGTGGTAATTCCTAGTTACACCGGAAGAGCATCACCGTCGTCTTGCTGCGAGTTGAAAAAAGTTGTTTCTTTGGCTTGTATTTGGTTGAGCCATTTCAATTTGTAATTGCTGTGTTCTTGTCACCGATAGTATTTAATTAAATCGTGCCTGCCAATTATTTGTACCCTCTAAGGGGTTGGAAATGATTAATTGTTGTTGGGTTCAATGTCGTTTTACTTAAAGTTGTTATTCTAAAAATTATACTTCTTATAGTAGAATGTGATTATATTTACCTGTAATGTGTTGAATCTTGTCAATTGCTTTGCCTCCCATGGCCGTTGCAGTTATCGGACTGGCCTTTACGTTTACTTTTGAAGATTTGGAGCTCGTTGGTTGCTACTTATTTCGGGCTGATAGATCATAGCTTTTTCGTTGACGAGTAGTTACATTTTGATTATCTAGAGCTGTGGCACGTGTAAGGCTAGAAAAACATTGACAAACGTGATTTGATTGAGACAAGCGCACATCCCGCATGTTGTGAAATATGTCAGTCGTGCGTGGTGCCTCGTGGCTAACGGAAAACCTATCTGTGAACGAATTAGAGCTGATAATTATTCTAATAAATGGTAATTTTATTAGGAAATTGTTATGATTTTATACTTTCCAGCTTGATGTTGTGTAATGGCATTGGAATTGCGGTATTTAAACATAAGGGTGAGAAATTATTATGGAACGGAATCTTACAGGTTGCGACTAGGCCGCAAGAGGGCGACAGGATATTTTTTTGTTGGTACGATTGACTGATTAGAGGACGGTTGGCTGATAGCTAATTTCTGGAAGGCTTCTTTTCCTTCCGAGACTCAAAGGTGCCAAATTGACTGCAGATTATAATCTTGTTAAATTAATTGAACCATGAGTTGTTACAATTTTCTAATAATCGTGGGATTAGGGTTGGGTTTCGTTGAGTCGAAACCAGTGTTGTGTTATAGTGCTCTGTTGGTAAGTGAATTGTTTGTGAAGTTTCGTCGTGGTTTTCATATCGCCATATTGTGCATTTTTATAGATAAGCCATTGGGAGGAGGCCAAATATCATCGGAAGTGATACTGATGGGCATCTGCTGAAGCATCTCTCGTGTTAGCCGAATTAAGTACGCTAATCTTGTAACCGTGGATTTTACCTGTGGGAGTATTACCGCACAGTCACTAGTCCTTCCATGTATGTACTAGTGAGCCGTCAAGGGGCTGGTACGAAGAACCGGGCTGCGTTGGGGTCACCGTCACCGTTCGGTGTTAGATCAGTCCGTGGTCTGTCGTTGGATCTGGTATTCGTCACTAGATGGTAACAGTGAAAGCTGTTTCAAGTATTACAACTGTCTTTAAATAATTTTTGAAATCATGAATTAGATAGATTTTTTAAATAGATTTTTATACCGCAATTAGTTAGGTAAAGGGGTGGCGTTTTATTAGTTTTGGTAATTATTGATTTTTATAATATTTTGAATGTTATTTGGTCTTAAATAAGTTTAGAATATTTCATTACTTTACTGTTTACGGTGAATTTTGCAGTTACACTTCACTGATTGAGGAATTTTTAGCAAGTTCTGGAACAGTGTTCATTTTGTTTATTTCAAGATTGATAAATCACCGTTAGGCATTTATTTCCATAAAAACATTAAATTCAACTTGTCACTAATGTATATGGCTATTTAATTGGTAATACCAATCATAAGACTAATGGGTTGGAAAGAAATGTTTCTGTAAACCCTGAGGATATCCTTCGCTCTATTTATGTATATATTGTAATGTTAAACAAGCAATGTTTTAATAAATTTTTATATGTAACCTAATGAACAGGTTCGGGTGGAATTGAAAAGTACACCGTGGTAAATCACCATTTTTAAATTATTTATTAGACTCTTTCAATTATTTCTTCATTTTTTTAAATTTTATTTGCCGATATAGTGAACTTACAGAAATAAAAGCTTATTAATAAAAAATTGCCCGTATTTCGTGCTATAATTGACAACAGGAGTTATAATAAAGCTTGTTGATTGTTATATTGGAATTTATGTGATAATTCCATTGTGTTCTTTCCGGGTCGTGCGACAATGGCGCTCAACCGGTAAGTGTCTTGGAGCCCCAGTTGTCTTAATAACATTGTCTGGATTTGGATACGGCTTGGATAAGGTGTACACAGGCTAGCCGGGGAAAACTACCTCATTTTCTAGAACGACCCGATTGGACCCAAATAGGATAAGATTGAGGTACGTAATCTAAAACAATAGCCCGGATTCGATAAATCAGCTCGGCTTGAAAGAGCATTAGTATTATATAACTTGAGTTATATTGCAAGAGCAATATATTTTAGAAGAATTATAGTCCATCAGACGTAAAAATTATTTTAATTCATTTATTAATGAATTAGATGCTATAATCTAAAACTATATTAAGAGCTACGTAAAGGCAAAAAAAGCTTAATTTTACTGTATGGCTATAATCAAAGTAAAGCTGTTAATCAATTCAAAATATCTCATGTGCTGGTAAAATTCAAATTGAGATATCCAATTACCATATTTTGTATTTAAATCAAATAATTTGTTCAATATTTGACAAAATATTTATACAATCGGTAGGTTAGAAATATGTATATTTTAATTGTTAAAGTTTTCATAAATTTTGTTTAAATAAAAGAGAAAAATCAAATTCAAATACATATGTGTGATGCGCAACGGCATCTGCTTTGTTTATTACAAATGAAAAAGTAACAAGATATATTTTTTCCTTTTTAGTAGTAGTTGTGAATCTCTCATCTACTCGCTCTGAATATCAAGAAAAGTCATCAAAAATATTTAAAAATCAATGTTATAAGCATCCTTTCAACCTAAGAAATTTGTCTGTAGAATAAAGGCGCGCTAAATAAAACTGAATTTTTTCATTTTTTTTGCAATGATCAATAATTTATTTAAAAATTCTCTTTATATCTATCAAAAGGCAAAACATCGAAATTTATTATATTTGTGCAGACTTTAAAAATATTTTTTTAGCGTCTTCCACGACATCAAACTTAGGGTAAACACAAAATGCATGAGGAGACCATGCTATGATTCAAATGATTCACAATTACTCCAAAAGACTTTTTTGCTAAAATCGTTTTCCTAATTACAAACATATCAATCAATTGTTTTTAACAAATGTTGAAAAATCATTGGTTTACCCGATTTCCTTCTAACTATTTTGCGTTAAAATTTCTAACTGTGTATCTGCATGCAAAATTGTCGGGCGTAAATCATACTAAAAACCGGTAGACGTTCGCGGTTCGAAAACTAGGTAGCTAAAGAGCGCAGAGATATAACTTTTGACAGGCGAAATTGTATGTGCCTCCTTTCCTTTTGGGCTCTTCCTGAACCCCATACCCAGTTTAGTACACCACCATCTTCAGAACAAATTTTAGGCTTCGCAGTGACGTAGTATTTTGTATATATTTCACATATTTATAAGAATATGTATAACCGTTTTATTGTTTATTGTACAAATATTTTGTTTTATCGCTCTGGATCTTAATGGTAGTGAATGTCTTAAAATTTAAATACACGATATATGATTGTTAATATAATAGTATCAAGTTCGCTGAAAGTTCGGAGAACACAAATCTAAAATTGATACAAGGAATCTGTTTTAATATTAAGTTTGTTCCAATTCAAAATATTCAACTATGTCAAGTACTGTATACCTTGGCATATAACGGCATCGGCGTATGAAGCGCAACTTAATTTTATTAAGATTTTTATATATTCTTCGTATAACGCGCATACAACTAATGCGCGTGTTTTATGTACTCATGACCGTTTGTGGGTTACGTTGATTTCATTTGGGTTTCGTTCGGTGGGATTGGTGTGCCTGCTCTCGTTTTTGAAGGACGTTTGTGTGATATTTGTCGTTGGAAGACACGTTTTGGTATATAGGCAGTTGATATTCGAGCTGCGGCGAAAATGTTCGGTGTAAATGAAAGTTCGATACGTGAATAGATAAGACATCAAGATGTAATAAGTAAAATATCAAGTGAGTGGATAAAATATCAAGATGCTATATTAGACTTACCGAAACATAAATGTGCGCTACGGAAATGAATCACAAAGTGTCGTATTTTAGAGAACGATGTGACAAAATGGATTTTTAACAATCCTGACAATGGAAACAGTATTCTCTCATTTGCACTGAAATGATCTATACTGAACCCTACGCAAAGCGAAAAAGTTTAAGCAACTCAAAGTTGATGGGCTAATTTCATACATCGTAACAATTTAGTCCTAGAGAAAACAATAGTTTCTAAAAAGTGGCTAAAGGATTTGGATGAAAAGTTACTACAGTTTCAAAAATTTGTGATTCACATAAGAGAGTCTCTATCTTAAATCAATAACATGGATGAAACAGCAATTATGATGGATATGATATGATGGACCAAATTATTATTAGAACTGTATAAAACGGATATGGCCTTATTTGCGGGCGAATTAACTTTGTTGGTGCAACCACTCGATGTATGCATAAACAAACCCACGATCTATGCATAAACAAATCCGTGTCAGTGGATAGAGAATGTGTCGGACGATATAAAAGAAAATATAATTATAAAATGTTCAATATCCAACAATATTGATAGTATAGAAGCAGAAGATGACAACTTGCGAATGGAAGACATAAAACCGAAAATGACAAAATTTATTTAGTGAGGTACCAGAGAATATTAGACAAGATGAATATTGTCACGTATAAAAAGATATGATATGGAATTAGGCTAGTTTCCACAAACTATTTATTTTGTAAAAACTGCAAGTTCATTAAGGGATGACAAATATTGTTATAAAAAAAGATAATACAGCTAAACGAATTTTATTTAGCTAATTTAAAATGTGGGCACAGGTACAGATTAAATAAAACTTCCCTTTAATATTTATTTAAGGGGGTGATTTAATTCACAAGTCTTTCAGTTTATTGACCGTACGACTCTTCCCTAATTAAAATTGTGTAGCATCTTTAGAGAAGGAAGTTCTGTTCCGTACACAAATAAAGTACACAAAATAATAATAATTACTAAAAGAAATGTAACTAGCAATTAGTTTACAAATTCTATTATCAATCAACAAATTATTAGTACATACGTGAAATAAATATTTAATTTTATCAAATTCCACTAATAAAATACGGTATATGTTTCAATTGAATTTAGTTGAACAAATAATTATTAAACACATCTTAAACATTTTAAATAAATTTAAACCGTTATAACGCTTAGTTAAATTTAATGATTTGCTAACAGTGATGATTGCATTATTCTAAGCAGTTTGTTCCTAGATAAACATTATAAGAACAGCATATTCATTTCCCACATAATTGCATCACATTTTAACATCTATGTGCAATAATCAATTTTAAATTAAACTTGTTATTTCTAATCTTTAAATGAATTTAATATTTATTTTCATACATTATAAATTTAAATGTTTTACTTATTGGTAGCGAACATTTCTCTAGTCTAAATAATAAAAATGAATTGAATTGCATGTTTTCTAACTGACTCTACTAGTCGTATAATTTCAAGCAACAAAATTAATACGCGAACATAACGGACAAGAACTAGTTGAAAATTTAATTGAAAACTAGAAAAATAATGTCAATTTTAATTCTTTTTTTGTTTACTTCTGTTTTTTTTTAATTTCGCCGCATTTTTATGGCAATTTTGAAAAGCTTCGTTCGGTCAAGGAGTAAAGGAGTAAAGCTTAATGAATTTGTGTTTTGCACCTTTTATGTTTTATTTGTTAACTGTTGTATTTATTTTTTGTTGCGATTTTTCATTCTTTCGATTAAGTTTTCCCTGTCGGTAGGTGCTTGCTCAATTGAATGTTGGGCGTCCAGTGCAGCGGTTATTTCTCTGTTGCGAATGTACCAGGGAGCTTCGAGAATCTTCTTGCGTAATTTATTGTGCGCTATGGTGATATGCTTTCTTGCTGCGTCTGAGCCTCTAACCCAACTTTCATTACCGTACATCAATTGGCGAGAAATTATTGATTTCAGTATTGTTTTTCTGGTTTTTGTTGACAAGTTTTAGTCGTACTTCAGAATTGGATATAAAATATTTGTTAGCGAGTTTTTCTCTTATACTGTCTGACTTGTGTGACTAATAATGTATGACTTGAAACAAAACTTACTATCGATGGTGAAGCTTAGATAGGTAGCTTGTTTCTTTGCTTTTATCTTCTTTCCTCCTCCTCTTTCCATTCTCCTCCAAAGGATGTAGTGACACCATTTATATTTGATACAGCAGTTATTCCATGCTTGCCTATCTTGTGCAATCCTTTCGGCATCATGCAGTCTCATATTTATTAAGGGTTTTGTTTGGTC
>WYDF02083775.1:0-11076 GCA_009867245.2 Adranes taylori | reverse complement strand
ATATACATATTTAATTATTTCAAATAAAGAAACCTCCTTATAGTGCGGTTTAGAAATAATATCTATAATATTTTTATTACAAACACATGCGCCATTTCCTGTATTTCTTCTTTTTGCTTATCTTCAATTTATTGTGGCCTTGCCATATGTACGCAAACTGAATGTCATTACAATCTTTTGTCCTAATTTTGTTTTTATATTATCAGGGAAAATCCTAATTACACAATTTATATTAAAATTTATATGACTAGTTTTTTTGTAGTTGATTCGAACAATTTATGGTATGTGATGTTTTTGTTTTTGATATCTTTTATATGTTACATGAAGTATTCTATAAATTAAACTGTTTTCATGTTAAATTTGAATTTCAATAACAATTTACTTTTTGTCAAAATTAACTTTGACAATAATAATAGAAGTATACCGTAGAGAACGGAATCAAATACAATTGAAATCTTCGTAAGAGGGTTTTATACAATTTTTCCTGTTGTCTGTTTTTGTTTATTGCATAAAATTTGTCGATAACTGTCAAATAATCCTCACGACCACGCTCTACAGAACTTATTCGCTTGTAATCTTCGACATTCTCTACGCATTAATTGTGAAGAGAAAGGACCTTTTCAATATTTTCTCAATTTATTTTGTATATCATTTTCATAAGTGATGTTAATTTCTCTGAACAGCTTCTTCCGAACACCCTTCATACACAACTGTGTGCCTTCATTTCACGCTTCGTCGATGTTTCTGATAGCTTTTATAATATTTAATTGTTTCTACCAAATTTATCACCTCTATCAGTTTCTTCAATGAGTTGGCGCATCGTTTTCCTTAAATAATATGCCTTGAATGCTGCTATTGCGCTTTAATCCATGGACTGTAAGACGGAATTGGTCTTGGAGGTTATAATACTACTTCAACTGGAAAATTTGTGCACAGAGTTTCAAGTTCCAGTGGATGTCTCGGCACATTGTCCAACACCTAAAGAACTTGAGGCTCAATTCCAATAGTTTAGAAATATGGTTTTGTTGCTAGACAGAAACAAGATCTAAACCTGCCCATAAAAATATTTTGTGTCATACAAGCCTTACGGTTACTTCGCCAATAAACTGGTAAATGGTTTTTAGAATAACCTTTCATGTCACGAGATGTTTCTGATTGATAAATCAACAATGGTTTTAATTTGAATTCTCCGGATGCATTTCTGTCGGGAAGAAGAGAGACTATCCTTGGCTGCTTTAAATCCAGAAGCAGGCATCTCTTCTGTGTTGGCATTCGTTTCGATAGAGTCCCGTCTCGTCTACATTAATAATTACATTTTGTGGATAATTTCCCCTTTCAACAATTTCACGAAACTGTATGTATGTCATCAATACACTTCTAGTACATGTAACTTTGGTCGCTGTAATCAGAGCACTTTCGCCAGCCTTTTTAATTTTGACTCTTCTTTACAGAATTGCTCCCACTGTAGACTGAGGCAATTGAAATCTTTACATTTAAATAAATCGAAGCACAAATGCGATAATGAACTAAAGAAACGGTGTTAGAACTCGGCTAGCACTATAACAAAATTCAACGAGGGTTAGTGTATATTCTGTTGGTAAATATTTACTATTTTCTTTAATTATAATTTGTTTATTTACTATTTTGTTTAATTCTATTATTATCCCATAATTAATAGATATGTATGTCGTGTTGAGTTATTCCACTTAAGTCTTATGTGCTTTTTGTATTGAACAGTTTTACTATAAAAGAAAATGCACTGGGCGATAATGAACAATATAATTTAATTAAATAATATTTATTTACATCGAGTATCCGAGCGGCTAATAATAAAAATAATTAAAACTACGAAGTTTTCAGGATTAAATTTAATGTAAAAGAATGGTTTTTCATTTTTTTATAAATGCAATATGGCGGACAGGAGCCATTTTTTTGTTTAGAAATTTCGTATTCAAACTAGGAGATTGCATTTTTGCACACATATAACGCCTTGTTTTATGCGTCGAATAAAAAGTTCCATGTTGCCAAATTGTATAGGAAGCGGTTTTGCCACGTTTGAAGCTTAACAAACTTTTTGAAATATCTCAGGAACCATAAAAGACAGGACATTCGAATAAAGTTTATTGTATAGGCTACATAAAGACCCGTCGATTTTGTTTGAAACATTTTTTCGAAAATCACAAATTAACATATATATAAGGTGTTTTTTGTTTTGCTAACTTTAGGGTCCATTTTTTCGAAAAGTTTCGCAACATATTTTTTTTTATTTCATGTGTCGAAAGTTAACTTAAGTTATTACTTAAGCGAGTTTAAAAAAACTCGCACGTCATAGCACCGGAATAATTTGAACTTGAAAAAAAAGTGTACTACCCTAAATATCTAGATTCCTATGAATGCTGAAAAATGAAACTTGGGGAACATGTGTAAGACTAGGGAACCTCAATTTTGCCAGTGTGCACAACTGAATATACTTGACGTATTATGAGCAACCAAATTTTTGTTCAAAAACTTTTTAGAAATACCTTGTATATTTTCTTATAGTTTGGTAGTCCCCTCTATTTGCTTTACAATGATACCACATATGATGGGTCTAGGAATTATCATTTCAAAGATGTGACCCTTAATAATTTAAAATTTTGCAACTTGCCATGGCAAACGACAATCAACAATCATATTATACACATGTAAGCACATCAAATTCACAATTTAACATGTGTGTATAGGGGGTGTTTTCTGTTTTGCAAACTTTGCGATCTGTTTTCTTTATTGTATCTAAATTTTCTCTAATTTAAGTGATTAAACGAGAGTTTAAAAATATAAAAATACCCACTATTAAACATAGGAGACTGCTCTTTTAGAAATTAACCGAAAAGAGATAAAAGGTGACAGTCAAAAGTATAAGGTGATAGTCAAAACTAAAAGGTTCAACTTTTGTTTTATGCAAGATATAACAAAACGTAGGACTTCTAGGACATTAAAGATGGGGTAGCGATCAAGACCACGAATTTTTTAGTCTAGAGGTACACTACGTTGAATTTCGTGTTGTACTCCACACCATGGGGAGTATAAAAAAGCGATGGGGGTGGGGGAGATATCGGGTTTAAGACGAAATTTAGATTTTACTCATTTTACGGCCATGTTTTTACCTCTTAACTATATTGTTTCATTTCATTTTTTTACATGCACCGTTTCATGTCTTCCTTACAACTTTCGCAGTAAAATCTCCCAACTTTAGTATGTTATCTCATCAATTCCTTTGACTTGCCGCCAAGTCAACATCTCAGAACATTTCTAATTCTCATCCTCATCACCGAAATATAGAATGTTTTTTTGTGACCAATATGATTTTACTATGGGCTAACGCAACAACCTCTGTCTTATCGGCTTTCTTTACGTGCTTTTTTTATATTTCCATAAACATTGTAGATTTGAATATTTTTTGTTCTTGTTCTAAGTCCGTCTTTTTTCTTTAGAACATTCACATAATGAAACTCTGATTCTGATGCAGTAAAAGAAACCGATAGGTTGAAGGTGTTTACAATTATGCAACTCTCAATTGACATTATAAATAAAAACATTGTGGAAATTTGATCACAAATGCTTCTGATTTACACTTTAACCAAGTAACTCCATAGTGATAAATTACAAGACAAATTGAAAGTCTTTTTTTACAAGGAAATGCACGTGTGACAGAGAAGTTAATTTAATTAAGTTACTGGACGCATTATTCACCTCCCAAAATGCTACAAACGGCGCTTACTACCATTCCTAAATCAAGAAACTATGCTGTATGGATTTTTCTTCGTGCCATTACTTTTAACCTTTTGTAATGATAATAATAATCCCATTGTTAAGACAATAATTCTCAGAAGAAATATTAATAATCAATTCGACCAATGGTCCAATTTCAAACGCATTAGGCTTTCGTGTCACACAACCTTAAAAAAACAAAAAGTTAACAGAAAGCACTAAAAAATGCTCATCTACATTTGTCGAAGAGATATCTAATGCTATTAAAACAGACACGTAAATATTTTTTAAGTATATATTTAAAAAAGCTACTAGTAATTCAAACAATGTAAAAAATCTTAACTGTTCTGATTTCCTTTTTGTAGAATGTTTACATATCCTACTTTACATCTGGCAGCAAATCCCGTAAATTAATAATATGATCTCCATCATGCATTTCACGTTTGATAATTGTATTGCTTGATGTATGACTCTTTGGAAAATGAAAGGCACGATCAGCTTGATACACCTGTTGTTCTCTCTTTTCAAAATCCTCATACGAACTTTCCAAATTCTGTAGCCGTCTAAAATCTTCGTTCTCAAAACTTGCTGAGCCACTACGCAATTTTTTCGCTTCAATTGTTGCTGAACTTGAATGCGTCTCAATCGTTTTGTCATTTTTCCCATTTCGAAACGTTTCGGGTACATACAATTTATTTTGTCTATTAATACTAAAGATGCGTTTACAACATCCAATATCTTTATTTCTCGTTAGATTTTTAGATCTTTTATGAGCGTTTGCTTCACTCGAATTTCGTAATACTTTAAAAGCATATAGACCAATAAATATTAATGTTGAAACGAATGTAGTATAAATCAAAATTACAGTTATACATATTATTTGCCACGAAAAACATTTAAATATGTCTATATAATTGGTACATGTAAAATTATGTGGTATTAATCCTCCAAGTAAACCACAACACACGAACATTGCTATTGTATTGCAATAATCTTCTAAAGCCGAAACTTTAATGATTTTACTCCACATTGCAAAAAATAGAACGCCTAAAAATGTTACAATCATTGTTTCCCCAATAGAATAAACATCAGCACCTGATGATGTAGTAATTAATCCTGCTAAAGCACTTTGTAGACACCTCAATAATGTCCAATAGCTATATCTATCTTTACAAAAGTTATTTTGAATTACTATGGCAACCATTATACTAATTCCAATAGTTATTGAGCTATTAGTTATTATTCTTGGTACGTGGGATAAGTCTTTACTATGTCGAGGTATGATATTTGCATTCACGCCAAAAATCATGAGGGAATATCCAATAAAAACTGCACCTGGCGTCTCTCCTTCACGAATTGCAGTTAATAAAAGTAAACGTCGTCCGAGAAAAAGACAACCTACAAAAGCAATTGTTCCACCAACTGCATGTACAATTACAGCTCCACCATAATCTATAAAAGTTACTTCTGTATTTAAAAAATGTTTATGCAATGTCCATCCAAAATCAGTCCATGACCAATGTATGATGATTGGAAGGATTATGCTGGCGTAAGTCGCTGAGATTGTTACCGACGTAATAATATGGACACGTCCGGAAAGAAGTAGTGTTATAGGAGCAGATCCTACTAGCAACGTGCTTAGTCCTAAAATATTGGTTGGATTAAATAAAATATGCTTTTTCGTATGGTTCATTATTTTCTATTGGAGCAGTTGTTCCAAATCGGTTCATATGAACTTATTTACAAGAACTCTATTGGTATAATTAAACCCTAAACTCTACTTGTGTCTGAAGACATATCCCCGCCCGATTGTCCTGCTATAATATTATTATGTCAATGGTAAATTATATGCAATTATTAACTAGAAGAAAATGTTTAATTCTTAGATTTTAGAAGTTTATTTCGTTTTAAAGACACGTGCACCCTCAAAATTTAACTCATGCAAATATAGTCTTGAACCAAGTGTCGGAAAATTATCTAGAAAAAATCTGCATTACGTGTGATATTATATAGTTTTATAGCAAAAGTTTTTGAAAAAGTGATGTTGGACAGATTGAATGAGTTTCTAAGAAAATTCAAATTCTTATCTGATGGACAACATGGATGGGTTTAGAAATGAGAAGGGATCCCATACTCCAGTATTAGAAACACTATAAGAAAGAATCTAGATAAACAGAGAAAGGTTTATAACTATATTAGAAATAGTGTCAATAGTGTCTTTCGAAATGAAAATTAACGGTAAATAATATGAATTTATTATGGAGCACGTAACAAAGATAGTAAACAAAACTATATTAGATGCAAATGGATGTTAGAGGGGCATTAAATTAATGATTCGAATTTTAGTTGAAATATAATAAGTCAATTAAAAGAAAATACAAAAAGGCGTTCCTCAAGATGCAACTCTCTCTCCCACGCTATTTATTCCCTCCATAATCAAGACAAAACATACGCGGAAACTTATTTTACACGCACATGACGCCATCTTATATATCCAGCGCTGGTGATTTGCATCTTCCTAAATCGAAACTTGACTAGGCGCATGGAAGTGCGTATGACAGGATTACCTAAAATAGCTTGATGATAATCGACATGCTGAGCACCAATCCATTTTCCAACAGCTAGTACACCTCCAACTTCATAAGATCCATAAGCAAGTATATATCCACATAATGCGAACGATATGATACCGGCAGAATAATCTTGCATATAATGCAAAAGCGGATTATGAAGGTTTTCTGTGGGCACAGAACCCATATGAACCAAAATGGTACCAATTCTGTATAGATTGGCTGAAAGTGCAAATCCATAATATAAAAAGCTTAGAAATGGTTTCAAATTTGAAATTTAAAATGGAGCCTATATAATTTAAGCATATAGGTTTCATTTTAAATTTTATTATCGAATAAATATTAGCTGTTTTCTAGAATGCCATATTTATAGGTTTTAAAAATTGTGGATATTTGCTATTAAATACAATAAGGAATATGCGTGATCTTCAGAATTTTCAAATTTGATTTAATTAAAATACTGTCAATGGGTATCGATTATCTCATCTTTCCTCCTTATTACTTTTGATACGATTGTACTGAAAAATGAAATGAACAGACAAAAATGCTTCACCTTTTTACTTTTATCGAGATTTAATAACAAAATTTACTCACAAAATACTATTTTTAGTTTGGTTTTTGAATATACAATACCACTGAATTTCAAAAATTTTCATATAAATTAAGAAATTCCACTTACCTAGTAACAATCTAAACAGCGATAAATAGAGATCATTTTGCATATACTTGTTCGGCATCAAATTTGTAGAATTATTAGTCATGTGTAAAAAATTATATAAAAATCATGTGTATTAAATATAAAAATGCTTAAATAATGGATAAATTCAAATTTGAAAGTCGTAGTATGTCAACATTAGAATTACGAGATCGCTGATATTTGCGATAGTTTGCGTTGATAATTGAATCTAGGCAACACACAATGCGATGTCGTTAATTATAGGAGGAAGGTAACTATCATGCACATCTATAAGATTAGATGTAAAACTTCGCTCCAGTGTGCGCGGGTTGGTACGCACTATAAAGATATCTTTACGAAGGTTCGTAAAGACGAAATTACTGACATCCTACCTATCAGCGTCGATGACAGAGGCTCGACGTTAAAACACATAGTCGGTGATAAGCCTATTAGGCAGAAATAGGCCGACTATAAATAAGTATATTTAATTCTAAGTCTGTGGTTGAGGCGGCTGTGGGTATGACCAAAGTATTTGAATTGTATTTCTAGGAATTATATCTAATGACATGGCCAATACTAAAACACCTGCTATGATACTACAAGAATTGTGTATTAAGTTGAAACAAATACCACCAATATACAATTTAATACATCAATCAGGAGGAACTCATATTAATGAATTTGAATACGAAGTTTGTATTTTGGGAGTTACTGCTAGAGGTAATTTTGTGTAGAAATTTCTAAAATCTATTTTAACAATTTGATCTGAATTATGTTTCATGATTTTTAAGTATATATTTAAGATCATATTTGCATTATAAAGTAAAATTAATATATCTAGGACTAGCACGATCCAAAAAAGACGCTAAGCAAGAAACTGCTAAAGAAGCTTTGATTAAATTAGCAAGTCTGGGTATTTATAAAGAAAACGCCGATTTCATAAAATCTTCGAAAACTGAATCATCTAGCAATGTAGATTATGATTTGAAAGAAGTAGTGAATTTCAAGGGACAGTTATATGATCTGTGCATTTTGAATAATATTCCAGAACCTACTTTCATTGAAATATCGGATATTGGTCCACCTCACGCTCGAGAATTTACATACGAATGTAGATTGGGGAGTTCAGGTTAGTACACAATACACATTTTTTTAAACGAATACATTTTCTGCTGGTTACATGAATAAATTTTCCTTTCTTTTTGGTAATTCTCTAGAATGTATTCGTTATTGGCAAATGTAATATTAGGTGTGTTTGGTGATTAATTCTGAACTTTAACAAACAACTCTGAACTCCACGTAAAACTTGTGTAGGTAGTGAAGAGTCTTGTTACAATTTGTATTGTGATACAACCCAGGATCCTCCAACTGATTAACTGTGACGGTGAAGTACCGAACTGCCCAAAATACAAAGTTCAGAATGCATTTGAGTAGATGTAATTCCATAACTTCCTTAGCGAAATATTACTTTAAAATTATGTATTTTAAAAACATACAAGTATATTTGTATATTTACATTCAAGTATATTTGATAACAGTCACAATAACCTATTAAACAGCTATAGCTCGATTACACAAGAGAGGTATTGATTAATTTTATGTATAACCTTATTGTTCATTTTTCAGTAGTCGCGTGGCTGATTCAGTGTGTGGTTTTAATACCTTTATTACCATATTGAATATTAAACCTTTATAGAGAATACTCCCAAAATTTTGTTTATACTTGCGAATTTCTTATCTATCAAATGTTTGGCAGGATTAAAAGAAACGTGGAAATATATCAAATGTATAATAATGATTCGATGTGGCGGGCCGCAATACATTACAAATGATATATATTAGGTTTATACTTTTAGGAATAATTAGGTTTTACTTTTGTTAAGACAAAATCCAAATTAAAAATTATAAAAAGAATAGTCTAGAAATTTTTTGATTATGTATTCTTAGGAAAAACCCGATATACGGCGAGTACTAAAAAATATGCCCAACAGATGTGTGCAAAAGAAATGTTGCACAGGATTCAAGACATTCTACCTATTGTTCAGAGCGAAGTAGAAGTAGAACGCAAACAAATATGCAATACCACAATGGACAACATAGATGAAAAGGCTATGGAACAGTTCAATGAAATGTGTATGTTGCAGAGAATGAATTTGGGTTTTAAAGTTTGCGAATATGGAAATGTTTTAGCTGACTTAATTAGAACGAATGAAATTGATGTCCACACTTTAGCACAGGTAGGAAAAACTTATTACCTGCTTCTTAACGAAATCAGTAGCATTGAAGCAACTTGTGGCGCCCAGGGCAAGCTTTTTAGATTCTGCGTTTTTGCAAAAAATTTTGGTGGACATATACATATAATCTCATAAGTATAAATAAAGTTTATAGAGAAAAGATTTTATGTATAACATGAAAATTCCGAATTTAAATATATTTTTTATGCTGCCTATTTAATAGCTAACTTACCCATTATATCATTTTTGGAGTTAATTTATATTCATCAGATAATTTAGCGCATATGTAAAGTTGCTTTCGTTAATCGCAAGTTTTTAGAGAATTTTTTATGGTTTTTAATTCTGAGGATAACAAATATAATTAATAACAATTTGTCCTGTGTTGACGTATTCGAAACTCGAAATAATAAATTTATATTTCTCGCCTTAAATATATAATGTTTCTAGTCTTCGTGATTTTTGTAATTACTGGATCAAATGCTTCGACTTTTAATTGAAGAGGATTCATGTGATGACAAAGGCATCCTTAGAAACATCGAGGATTACAGATTACAGTGTTCATTCGGCATTAAATGAACATTTAGGTATAAAAAAGATCTTTGCATGATAGATTCCGCATAATTTGACAAAAATTGGACGAAGTGTACCGAAGAAGTGGGCAAGTTTTTTAGGTGCCGTTCCATATATTATAATAGATAAAATTTTATCGCGATGTATATAAAAGAGATTCCTAAGTTAGGATGGCTAACTATATGTTTTTAAACCAATACTTTTAAACCCGAATTTTATTGGACAATATTACAAAAAACATTTTTAAACAACAGTTTCAAATATTTATTAGTATAAAATGCTCATATACTGTAAAACGATATGTTATGTACAAGAGTATGCAAGGTGTATGCAGAAGATATTAACAGGACGTTAAAATGAATATTTTTTTAATTCAAAATACATATAAAAATCTTTTATGAAATCATAGTTTTATATAAAATAAAAATGTAATTGAAAGAATGATATACTTTTTAAAAATGGCGGCGTCTGAGTCAGATGATTCAGAGGATGCTGCCAATATTGAGTGAAATATGTGATATACCGGTATTAAAAAATGAAAGTGGGCTACTGTGTGATGGAACCTGCAAACGCTGGTGTCATGCAAAGTGTGTTAAAGTAAGTGACCGGGACTACAAAATTAAAAACATTATAGTGTGGTTATGTATTAATTGTAAACAAATAATCCAAACATTGAGAATAGACACCACAGAAGATAATGTGGTAAAGAATAACATTAAGGAGATACTGATAGCAACAAAGAATGAAATAATACAAGAAATGAAAGAAATAAAGAACCATCATCTAATAATCTCAAATACAGGCAACATACCAACATATGCGAATGTAGCTAGTATGAAACCGAATCCAGTAAGCATTCCAAGGATTATAATCAAACCAAAACATCAGCAGACAAGTGATGCTACAAAAAAAGAAGTATAAAACAAAATAAACACAATAAGAGTAAACGCCACAATCAAACAAGTTAGACCCGTAAACCAGGGTGGATTATTAATAGAAGCAACAACCCAAGGATCTACAATTAGACTAAAAGAATTAATCGAAAACGAGCTCAAGACCAATTATGATATATATTTGACAAAAATGAAAAATCCAAGAATTTGCATCAGTGGTGTAGATAATCAATATGAAAATGATGAACTTATTAGAATTATAAAAGACTTTAACGGGGAATACTTTGAAGAAAAGGATCAACTAAAAGTCGTATACAAAAGACAAACAAAAGCAAGTAGAAGATGGTTTTATTACTTTGAAGTGACTGGAGAACTATATAAGA
>WYDF02083774.1:0-24413 GCA_009867245.2 Adranes taylori | reverse complement strand
CAAATGGGATCAAAAGAGTAGCAGGTACAAACTGGCAACAAGTGGCAATGGACCGTTCGGAATGGAAGGAGAAAGGGTAGGCCTACAGCCAGCAGTGGATATTCAATGGCTGAATAAGAAGAAGAAGACTGTACTGGCGAATTTTTCAGCAGTTCTTCAGTTTGTCTCCGATTTTATCATTAATTCTATTATGTCCTCTCATAACGTTCACTTTAATGTTAATTTTGTGTTCCGCATCGTCATTAGAGCTTTCACAATCCTTACATTCTCTGTTTTACCTCTTGTTTATTCTCTGTAAATATCACCCGAAACAATCATGGCCGCTGATCATTTGTGTCGGGAAGAAGCTCAAGTCGTCGTGTTTCCTATTAATCCAGGTGCTTATGTTGGGTATAACTCTCCGTGTCGACTCCCCTTCAGTAGATCTTTCCCATTCCATTTGCCACTGAACCGTAAGGGCTTCTCTAGCCTTAGCTTTTAGTCCTTCGGTTGTTTCCTCTTGGTTCTTTTACGTCCGTATCATTTGACCCTTCTTTACTAAGAGTTTTATTGGTGGAATACCGGCGATTACGTGTAGTACTTCTGTTGATGTCGTACGGTACGCTGTTACCGTACACACATACACACAGTCCTCGCCTTCTCCATAGCTTATGCCCATATCGTGGCAGCGTATAACAGTATACTCTCTGTTACCTGATATAGTATATGCTTCTTCTGAGTTACTAGTCCTCCCATTCTAGGCATTAATCGAGATTTGGGAGGCTTTCTTTGCCCTTTGATATGTACATTTGGAGGTTTGCACTTTCTATTCCCTATGAGAAGGAGCGCTTCTGTTTTATGAGGAGCGATCTGTAGTCTACGTTCCGACATCCGCTCTTCTATGAGGAGTAGTATTCTATTAATTACATATTCAAGCTTAGCTGGTTCCTTTGCTGATGGTATTAGACCTACGTCGTCAGCATATCCGACTAGCCATACACATGAGTCCGTCGTAAAGCACGTTCCAAAATGTAAGTCCTAGAACTGATCCTTGTGGTACTCCGCTTGTTAGGAATCTCTCCTTCATGCCACTTCGTGTCTCGTATCGGACAGTATGCATTCTTAAATACTTGGTAATAATTTTAGGTAGCTAGGCTGGAACGTGTAGTGCATCGAGTGATTGCAGAATATGTTCCCAGCTAGCAGAGTTAACGACTTTTTAACGTCTATAGTTACACTGCGCATGATTTCCTGTTTCCCGCTGTTCCGTGGATTGCTTTTGTTGCAATATTGCGGACATAATCATAATGGATTGCATCCATTGTTGGGAGGCCTGTTCTAAACCCAAATTGATTTTTTGCAAGTTGGTTATCTATTATTTCGTTGATTCTATTTAGCAGAAGCCTTTCCAGATTTTTTGCGATGGAGTTAAGTAGGCATATAGGCCTATATGCCGTTACATTTGCTTCTGTGGGTTTAGATTTCGGGATGAGGACTAACTCTGCAGTTTTCCATTGTTTGTAGAACTTTCCTTTGGCCAATGCGTTATTAAATATTTTCCGCAGGCTCTCTAGGTTGCTTTCGTCCCGGATTATCAGAACCTCGTTTGGTATCTTGTCCGGGCTAGGTGCTTTACCTATTCCTGTGACGACATCCTTTATCTCTCCGAGTTAGAATACTGGGACCTCTGTAGGCTCTACGTTGAACTCTATTATTCTCTGGGTGCGTTGGAAAAAGGGCACTTACGGCTTCCTTTATGTTGTCTGGGTTAGGTTGTTTCCTGTGTAGTAGTTTTTTGCTACTATCGTATATGGTAGACCCCAGGGGTCATCATTTACTTCCAGTAGTAGTCTGTTCCAGCAATTCTTTTGGCTACGCTGGATTGCACATTTCACGTTTTTCCTAGCAGCTATGGCGACATCCCGTTCTTCTGATCAGTAATTACTGCCATGTCGTTTGATTTTCCTCTGATATTTGCGTCGTGTCACAAGGGTCTGTTTCCTTAGTTCAGATTTTCCACGTTTAGGAATAGTATGATCGCAGGCTTTGGTGGCCTCTCTGGTTAATTGACTGATCTGCTCTTCTATTTCGTTTAGATCTGACTCTATACTGAGTGTCATAATCGCTTGCGAATGTTCTCTCTGTCCATCTTTTTTATAGCCCATCCTTGTAGGTTTCTAGAACTTGCTTCTGAGTGATTATTATTATTCGTCTTAAAGGTCGCTTGTGGATTCTTTCTCTAGAACTATTCATTCTTTTATTCTATTATATAGTTTTGTAGTGGCCAAGCTTATGTTCAAGATAGACTCCGATTCTTCTCTTTGAGAAGTAGGTTTGTATTCTGGGTTACAAACAATTAATTAGACCCAAGGTGCATATAAGTTCTTCCAGTACTCTGCCTCTGCAATCTGTTTTCTGCGAAACCCATTTAGTCAACTTAAAGTTGAAGTCCCCAGCTATAAGGACTTCCGTGTTGCATGCCCTAGTCAACTCTTTAGTGTCATTCAGTTGGGTTTTGAAGTCAGATATGTGGTTGTTTGGGGAGGCGTAGCAGCTAATGATGTGCATACTCTTAAATTTTAGCATCACTATTCCTAGTCTGGTCGTTACTAAGTTCGGATGGATGGTTATGCTGGGATTAATTATAATTCCTGTAGTGCAGGTGTTATCGCTCAGTAATTGGCATCCGGACTTAGCTTTGGCTCCTTTGCGTTGTCCGTTGATAAGCGCAAAATCTATGCGTTCCTCGAGCATGTCTTGAATAAGGAGATCAAAAGCGATTTTGCTTCTGTTCAGGTTTATTTCTAGAAACTTTACCTCCTCGTCCGCTCGTCTGTTTCTATACGCGAAAGCTCCTTGTAGGTTTTCCCGTGCGTTCAGCTGCCTGCTGTTACTGTTAGTACTGCTTCTATTAGTATTAGTTTGCATTAATTTCATTATAGGTTTTATTGTCGTCCAGCGCAGGGCTTTGAGAGTCTGTTGCTAGAATAGTGTTCACCATCTTTGTGTCATTACTAATCCTGTTAGTTTAATGGACTATCCGGTTCTTCTCACATTCCCGTGCTTTATGTCCACATGTCCGGCAGAGGTGTGTTTTCTTTGGTATTTGAGAATCGCATTTTGATAGTACGTGGCCTTTATTCCAGCATTTCACGAATGTTTGGTTCTAGAGGTTTCCGTTCTGGAGAAGTGTGCCTCGCAATATTGCGACTTCAGAGTATATTCCTTCATCGTCGGTAAGTAATCTTGACCGATGAATTAGACTTTTTATTATGGAATTCTTCGGCTATACCAATACCCAAATAAACAAGAATCTACTCCCGAAACACAAAATACAACGTCCGGAACCAGCACCATCCAAACCAATTGCCATTGCAACTCTTCTGTATATAAAAAGAACTACCGACAAAATATCATCGATCCTAAAGAAAACCGGCATCAATACAGTATTTAACACACATCAAAAAATCAACAGCATGTTATCCAAACCAAAAGACAAAATTCCACTAGAAAACCAAGGAGTGTACGAAGTACCCTGCAATGAATGCGATTTGGTCTATGTCGGTCAAACAAGCAGAAAAATATCAATCAGAATAGCTGAACACACAAACAACGTCAATAAGAACCTCAGCACGTCCGCACTTGCCCAACATAAATCCGCAATCGGTCATATAATAGTTTTTGAAAACTCTAGAATAATAGCCACTGAAACCCACTATAGCAAAAGAATTACTAGAGAAACCATAGAAATCGAATAACGACTGAATACGATGAATAAACGAAACGACAACGAAAACATTTCTAGCACTTGCAAACTTGAATTACATCCATACCGTGATAAAATAAACAACAAATAATTCACATCAAAAACAAACCAGACAAAAATGCATCTACGGCATGACCACCATCAGCATCCCTCAACCACCCAGTGTACGACCACTATCAACAACATATGTAGACACAACAACATGCGTCACAATACCAGGTGCCGCAAACGCTGACGTAGAAAGGAGAATAACAAGATGTGAAACGCATTACACAATAAATTTACTGACTTTCTCTTAGCTTCGACAAGGTCAGATGTAACTTTGGCGAAACGTTGTCACACTGAAATGCCTACCACGCGAGATATAACCCTGGGGATGAGGGTTAATCAGATTAACCCTCATCAAACAACTACTCATCAGATTACATACACTCGCGGAAACTACAAAATTCTATATATATATATATATATATATATATAGTCCATACTAACATAAAGCGGTTTCGTGTTAATACAAACATTTATCAAACAATTCACATAAATTCACAAATTTAATTAGTATATCACAGTAACTCTATATTCATTGATTTAAACTAACCATACTACCGGAAGTCCGTGATTCAGATGTATGGGGAGATTCACTAACGTTATCTTTATTCAGTTTGATTTCAGTGCAACTTGACTATAAAAAATATATTTTTAACATAGTATATAACGTAAATTGTGTTACATAAAGCAACAAAACGTGTGTTTCTAATTTAGTATTAACACAATTTAAATATTTATAGACTGAATGTTACTTACAGTATCATCATTTTTATCCAACTCATTGTGATTACATTTGTGACATACTTGCTTGATTAACGCCTGCCTATACGTATGTAATTCTCTTTGTAAGGCTTCTATTTTTCTCTGAAAATACACATAAATATAAATTATAATTAAATCAATTAACATATAAATAATCATTATTGATTATTATTTAATATTAGCTGTATTTATTTACAATGTACAAAAAGTATTTAATATTTCTATTCCATTTTGCTAGCATTATCTACTATAAATTTATTTTAATAAAACTAGTTTTTTGCTTCTCTTTTGTAATAACTTTTTATTTCTGGCTTGTTGGAGCTTTATGATATAAAAAAACCAAATACAACATTAAATTAATGGATTATCAAAGTGGAATTATGTATATTTAGATATACATTATGATATAGTTATGTTTCCAAAATTGCACACTTAAATATTAGATCGCTAATTCCTAAATTTCAACAAAGCGAACATTTAGTATCTCAAAACAACTTCGATATTATTTCTTTTTCTGAAAAGTGGCTTAGTCAAACTATTAACAATGAAGATATTAATCTTAATAATTATAGATTATTCAGACGAGGTCGGATAAGCAGAGGCGATGGAGTGATCTTGTACATACATAATACATTTAATATTAAGTCAATTATAATATCGAGTACTGAAATTGATCAAATATGGGCACTTCTTATAAGAAATAAGGTTCGCTATGGTAGGCACTTTATATAGACCTCCAACTAAAAACTTAAATGAGTTTTTAGAATCTTTAGTCTATACTTCTGGAGAACATTATTCCTCATTGTGACAGAGTAATGTTAATGGGATATTTAAATATAGATCTTTTAGACATACATAACGGGAGAGTTTCGAAAATTAATACTTTGTTAGAAACATTTCAATTTAATCAAATAATTGACAGTTATCCTAGAATCACCCTCTCATCAAAATTGTTGGATCTTAACACAGTAGTAACGTGGTATCAATGCGTCATCTTTCTGACCATGATATATATGGTAACGGGTAGCATTACGGATATCAAACAAATGACCAAACGCGTGCCAGTGTTCAAAACATATAGAAATTATGATATAAATTTATGGCAGCTCCAGGCTGACTAAGATTAATACCATGGAGAATAATTTATGAATTAGACAATGCTGATGAAGCTTCATTTTATTAACAAAAAGTTAATAAAACGAAGCTTATATGTTAATAAAATGAAGCTTATATTTTGAACTTATATACTTCAGTAATAACTAAGCGTTTCACAAAACCCCTTGCACCGTGGCTAACTAATAACATTAAGTATCTCATGGAGGAAAGAGATAAGGGTCTAAAACGTTTTAAAAAACTAAATGTACAAATCATTGGTTAGCGTATAAAGAATGAAGAATTCTAGTAACTTTTTCTATAAGACAAGAAAAGAAAGCATATTTTGTATTTAAAGCACGTACCAATGTCTGGAGTATCTTTAATACAATGAATGTACATTTAAACATACTGAAAGTATTAAAAACAATAAAATCTAAATCAGCCGGAACGGATGATTTAAATATTGACTTGTCCATTTCTACCCAATATATAACACATTTGATAAATTTTTGTATAAGAAACTCTGCATATCCAAATGCATGGAAATTTGCGAGAGTGATCCCGTTGTCAAAAGTCTCGGCACCAAACACATTGAATGATTTGCATCCTATTAGTATATTACCAGCTATGTCAAAAATATTAGAAAAATTATTTGTATGCAGGTCAATTTATTTATTTATTAACGGTATGCATATGTTCAGAACTGTTGAAGCCTTTTACTTATGCAGGTATATTTTTTCACTCATATATTAACTCTTTTTTATATATTTTCGCTTTTCCGATTCATTCCAGCTTTGAACATCAAAAGCAGTAAGCAATTTCCTTCTTTTTCTTCTAGAATGGCCAAGAATTTACACTAATTTTCCGTCTGGTGTAGGTTCAGTTGAAAAGCAGAGTGAACACTTCATTGGTGTTCACATCTGACACTGCACCCTTTCAGTAACACAAGCTTTCATATAAATTGTATATTTTTTCTTCTTTGAAATAAAGGCATTTAATAATAATAGAGTAAAAACATTACTGTACAACCTAAATATAGCATTATTTTGTCATACTACATTACGTACCTATGTTCTACAAATTTGAAGATGTTTGTTGAACTTATAAATAATTTACCTTATTTTCCTCGATAATTTGATTTAATCGTTCTTGTAAATCGCATCGCAAAGGTATTAGCCCATCATCGTCCAAAGTCGTAAATGTTGTCTGATGAACAGTGTGGTTAATAGCGAGTGCGCCAGACGCACTGTTATGCGGATAATCGACGAATGATGCCGATTCCCATTCATTTGCGCTCGGAGTACGTGAATACGGAGGTGGTGTTGAATAGCGAGATGTTTTACCACTAGTGTCCACACTATGGTGATGACTGTAAGGCAAATATTTTAATTTAAAAACGCTAACATATTTTAATTTATTTAAATTGCAATCAATAATATAAATTTGTGAGTCAACATAAATAAGTGAGGTTAACATAGTTTTAATAACATTATATAAAAATCTCATTTAATAAAAAAAATTACTACATGAAGTGACACTGTCATCAACATGAAATTAATGACAATATATAGCTTATTATAAGTATAAATTTGTTGTTTGGTATTCATTTAAAAGCCTCATTCTTAGCTACCTTTCGCCCTTTGACTGATCTATTGATCTTCGACTGATCTGATCTTGTAAGAATAACAAAAGTAAATATAAATTCATTTGAACAGAAACGAAGCAAAAAATGACATTTTATATGGCTCAGAATTTTATAAATATGAAATTTAAACTTTCTATTTCTCAATAACAATATGTGATGAATAATATTTTTATTCGACTTCAGCACCCAAAAACCAGGAATCGATTGAGCAAATTAGAAAAAAGACAAATATCGCAAACCTATGTAATTTAACACCGATTAAAATAAAGAAGTAGAAAAATAAAATATAAAATGACAAAAATGTAGACTAGGAATGACATTAACACGCAACGTAACAATAAACAAAATGCGAATTTCATCTGATATAATAACAAATAAGGCAGAAATAAAAAATCGGTCCGTTATGTCAAAAACGTAATGTTATGTGTTCACTGAATAAATAATAATATATACTTAATTCACAAAACCTTACCTGTGTTTACCATGAATAAATTTCAAGCTTTGGACACATATTTTACAGGAATCTGTATTAGTTCCATTAAATTGTTGCACATCACATGCATTCGAACGCTTATCATTGCTTTTAGTTCCGTCCTGTGCATTGCTAAAAATTTCAATACAAAACAAAAATACACATTTTACCAATCCATAGAAACTTAATATATTTATTATAAAAGTTGTGCAAGCGGAAGATTTTATTATTATGCGTAGGTTAATTTTTTCTTCGAACTCTTCCAAAAGAGTAAACGTTTCCTATGCAAATATTTCTTCTTCAAATTTGATATGTAATGCTTAAAGTTCCTGCAAAAATAATAACAATTGTTGCAGGATCTATTTGATGAATTATATATGGCCCGAGGCGTTCTAATTTATTAATGTCATCAAAATGTTGCCTCTATAAGAAACTAAATAAATAAAACAATATCTTACCCACAAATGTTCTCCGATACTAACGTTTCGGTGCTAGTTTCAATCGCCTTTCCACTGATCAGTGTATTATAATCAGAAACTGTATTTAATCGTTTCAGCGGCCTTACATTATGAATGATATCGAATTTTTGATCAACTGCTGATATCGCAGTTTTTGAGGTAGCACTCTCGCTTATTGGATCTGTATCAGAATCTAATAAATCAGAACCTTAAATAAATTTCAAGATGTAAGCAATATCTCTAGATTAACAAATATTCTATAATTTTATATAAAATTTGCTAAAGCAGACCACACTTGGTGTTCCGGTATTCTCGTTTCCTGCATTCCTGTGTTTAAAAACCATTCCCGTGTTATGACGACTATATGGTCTGAGTATGTGTTACCGTATTACAAGTATATAAAAACACTCTCGTGTTAGAATGCAACGTTGTGACAAAATTTTAAGTCAATCGATCGAGTACTTTTCGAGTTATGCGAGGACAAACATACGCATCTGAATTTTATATATAAATTGTATGCGAGAAAAACATTATGTTGCTTCCTATCTATCAATTTTTCTTTTCAATAATCACGAGGACAAAAGCCAAGAGGAAGAACAGTAAAATTTTCTATATTATGAAATTATTAAATTCTATTATTTAAATATAGAAATGGAACTGTGCTACACTATAGATTAACAAATGAACCAACGTCCTTCCGGAAATAAATATGATAACAAATGATAGCCAAGGTCAATAAGGTACATCACAATCAGAACTTACACGAAATAATTGACAAATACGACCTAAGTGTCAAAAGTAGTTGAGAACGCTAATTCAGTTGTACATCAAGAACAATTATTAATTAAGAATAGTTTTTAACCAAGTACAAGGTTTCAACATCACCTCAGAAGATCTGAACATCGAACATTTTCAAACAAACTTCAATAAAAAAAACTTGCATCACCATTTATTTCTTAAAGCATTCATGCGCCAAAATTAACAAATTAATGTCAAATAAATCATTTCTCAAGCCCTGGAATATTAAGCATAGCTTGTTCTGTTGGTAACTATAGGTAACTATATGTCTGGCTTTATGGGTTCAAATATTATTTGTAGCTTTTCTTTTGAAACGTGTAATATCGGTGCTATTATGCGGTACTTTTCGAACATGGTTGTAGGTCCTTTTTTATGTAATTGAATTTAAACAGATTTGGTTCAGTCATCCGACCAGATACGTTTGTCTCAGATTCGTTTACAGATGTGTCAGCTGTTATTTCTTACAGTACTAGTAGCAGGTCGGAGACAATGCCATCAGCGTCAGTTGTTTTGGTCTTTGCTCTTTTCCATTAGATCGTGGCAGAAAGATTTCCATCTACTTCTTATTTAGGCTCTATCTATTCAGAATGTCTTCAGTTTGGCTTCTGATCTTCAATTCCGTGATAAATGGATTTATTTTTTAGAAAAATTTGTTTCATAAGATTAAAATTTCTATTCCTTAATAGGGTGTGGAATTATGTCTGAACTTCCACCCCATCTTATCATCGCACAAAATGATGTCTATGAAATCATCATCCTTTCAGTATTATTCAACAACAACGATTTTTCACGTTAAAAACTTATAAGATGCCATATGTAAACAAATTATGAAATATGTTTTCTATGATATTTATGCTATAAAATATTTATCAATAAAAGTTAAAAAATAGAATCGAATTAAAAATTACCTGTACAAATATCAAATCCATCAGTATTATCAAGGCAAACTTCAGTATTTTTATTATCACCAATAATATTATTACATTTATTATTTACATGTTGTTCTTCATTCGAAGAAAGTAATAAATTATTTCCTAATAATCTGTTCGCTACTGAGTCTGTACATATTTTACAACGACTTGAAGTATTATTAAATGCAAAAGTTTCTTCCACACATGTGCAAAGTTTTGGTATAGTTTCTTTTTCGTTTCCTAAAAAAATATGAAATGAGTTGTCGGATTTATGTTTTTTAATATATAAACGTTATATAAAATTTATTTATTTAATATATAAACCGAAACTCCATTACAAAAAAAAATATAAATACAGAAAAATATAAGTACATATATAACATTACAACATTATGTGTGGATACTTAAATGTGAGTGAGACAACAAAAAAAAAATACTAAATAGTGAAGAAAACTAGCTTTATTGTTTCATATGGGCTTGGAGCTTGAAGGCCTCAAATAAGTTGTCCGCATCGAGTCCAAATTGATTAATGAGGTTTAGTGCGCGATTAATTGGCTATTGTTTCCCATAGTTTGTGGGATCATACTCAACGAAGAATTCATTAATGGATCTCAATGATCTTTGAGAAACCGTTCTCTTGACACGCTGAAGCAAGTCTTTGCAGGAGATATTATTGGGTAATATTCTGCATATAAAACAAACATCTGATATCCTTCTACGTTTGTCAAGATTTAAATGATTCAGTATAACGTTGTAGTTCACATACGTATAAGCAATGCCTAACCGAAGTTCACAATATCTCAGAAATTTATTTTGAATTCTTTCTATTTGGTTTATGTATACAGCATAGAAAAGAGACCAAATTTGACTGGCTCTATTGAATTAATTTGAATTTACTCTAGCTGAGATCTAACAATTCCAACAAAAATAGTTCTGATGAAATTGATGTTAATTCCATGAGAGTTTCTTATCAAAAATCCTAGTAACTTCGAAGCCTTTATTAGAGCCACATGGTTAATGTGGTCTGCGAACTGAAGATGGGGATCAAAAATGACTCCAAGGTCCTTGATACAGGAAACTCCTGAGATTGGTGACTTATTAATTGGCTATTACGTAAATAGAGTTCTACTCCTTTTGCGAGAGAAACACGTACTATAGCATTTGTTTGTATTGAGGCCTAGTTTATGCCGCTGCCTGGCCGCCGCTGTCCAAAGAAAGCATCCGTCAGATATAATTTAAACTCCATCAAATTAGTCACCGTAGATCTCCCCGAGTAGAACTCATGCTGTTCCGGGCTTAAATGTGGCCTGCATTTATGGTTGAGATAGTCACTGATTAGCTTATCTAGTAATTTAGGTATGACTGATTAATTGCACGATAGTTTCTCACATCCGCTCCGTTGCCGTTTTTATAAATTGGAATTATATAGTTGTCTTTCAATTACATCGGAAATACAAATGTATTCAAGGGGAGGTTAAATAAATAGCAAGTTGGTTTGTACAGTGTAAATACACAGCGTTTCAATAGAATAGATGTAATATTATCAGGGCCGCAATTCGATGATTATTTTAAAGTGTTAATGTTTGTTATAAGATCCGATTCCCTAAAGTTAGGACAACGAATATCATGTGAAAATTTGCCTGGATGAGGTGGCAATGGGTACGAGGTGAGCGGAGAATAGATAGAAGCAGAAAAACTCAGCGAAGAATTCAACCATGAGGGATCCGTCATCGGAAGTTTTATCGTCTAGATATAAATTATTATGATATCCGGTAACTTTACGTTTGTCATTAACAAATTTCTAAAAATACTTGTGATTCCTATGTACGTTATAATTAACCTTAGATAGATATCTATTATAGCATTGATTTGACAACGATTTACATTGTGCTCGCATATTAGAGAAATTATTATAATCAGATGGTTCATGGCTGCATGTGCATTTTTTATGTGCCACCTTTTTAGTAATAGTTAGTTTGATTAACGCCGAACTAAACCACACCTGCAATTTGATACTGGTTTTATAAACTTTAAATGGAACATAACAAATGATTGCGGAATATACGATGTCATAGAATTTTTCCAATGCCAGATCTATATGCTCATTCGTAAGTATTAAACTCCAGTCAATATTAGCGAAATAGTCGTTCAATAAAAATTGCATAAGTAGATGATAAATTTTCAAAGATTTAAAGTAAATCTTAACATGGCAAAAAATTTGCATATTGTACTTTATACAGAAGGTACTTTAAACATAAAAGTCTACATTAAAGAATGTTTGAACAAAAGATTGGCGTTAGTTTTAAATAGAATATATTCTTAATTTTATAAATATGAAATATCAAGAATTTTCTTCAGCAATATTTATCAATTTATTTACGGTTCTCTAAATAAGAAATTATCAATTTCAGTGTCACATCTCTTATACCATAGTTTTCTATCTTTTCTAGAAGACACATTTGTGATGTTCACCAAGAACGTTGCATACCTTGTCCATAAACAAGTAAGTATTCAAGTCCTAAAGTACTACTCAAAAGCTTCTGAAATCCAAACTATTGTTTACTACTATATATATATATTGGGCACACAATATCTATAGTCCAATATTCTTGCAAAAGTGTGAATAATGGCAATTGACCTATACTTCTCACATAAATTGGATTCCCCTTTTTTGTATACCTTATATTTCATAGTCAAACAAAACTTACCTAGACTTAATCGATTGATAGCTTTAACAGTACCATCGTTTCCGAGTTCTATTCCAAATTCATCAAAACAATTATTTGAATCATTTACGCTTGTATTATGTTTTCTAGAAACGACTTCATCGATTTCCGTACGCGATCTAATTATCTGCATACAACCATTTTCCATACAATTATTCGTATTATTAACATGATCGATACTTAGATCACATCGATCAAGACAAACGCTGTACAAGAGCGAATCTGGTGGCTCATCAATTTTTTTCGATTGGATGGAATTGTTATCAATTTTATTACATTGCTTAATCGTTGCACAACTCTCACGATGAATCATTTGATTCGGTAAGAGTAAGTCTTTTTTAAGATCTTTGCTATCTTTTAAATGCCAGTCTTTTCCTGTAAAATAATTAAAATTATTAAATGCTTTCGAGTAGAACTGAATCAATATACCTATATGAACTATGTACATATATAGTATATGAAAAATATGTATATCAAAGATAAAACATTAAAATAATTGCATAACGACAGCCAGTAAAGCTGGAATATAAAAGATCTGTTAGGCAGCAATTGACTTACACGACTTGATACAAACGAAAGCAAAGGACTGGCATGTAAAAACGAAATGAACGCACTAAGAAAGATATCTGCAAACATCCAGAGAGATCAAAGAACTAAAGAAATTCGGGAAAAAAGTCACACCTTCCAACTTTTAAAAAACCTTTACAGTATGAAACTTCCAATATAAATACCGAAACTATTGAATATATATGTTTAAACTTACGTTCGTTTAAAGCAATATGCAATGATCCATTCTCAAGAATGTCACCACTATGCGAATGCGATTGTAATATACAAGCGATTTTATCAGTCTTATCTTTATCTGGTCCGTTAAGAAACACACTATCAGCAACGTAATCATCGTCAGCCAATAGCGTCCCTGTGCCATTTACATTTTTGAAGATGCAATCACTTTTACAATCATTTTCATCGCCTAAATAGGATTCCGCTACTGAGTATTCTAACATATTTGATGGCGCTGATAATTTATTATTCACTGAAAATGTTGTTTCCTTGTCGCCTGTATTTGGTATTAAAACATTTGGTTTCGAAATGGCAATTGGGGCTGTATCACTATTACGATCAGGTTTACTGAAATTAATAATAAAGAACAAACAATTTTTATTTGTTATGAAACGCAAACAGCAATTTCTTTAAACAAATAAGTAATAAGAACCTACCTGCCATTATCAAGACTGATATTAGGATCACTGCATCTTCTAACATGCGTATTAACTTTATTTACACCATCAGTAAGCACCATGATTCCTGCACCACCATTCATTTCTTTACTCACTCCACTTGTTTTATTAACACAATCAACAACATGATCACTTCCATTACTATTCGTCCGATGAGCAACGCCTTTAGATGTTGATGTTATTGTTATGTAAGTGGCGTGTAATAAATCACCATACGATCGTGTTTTCGTCATTTGTTGATGTTTATGGTGTTGCTGATCCGATTTCATAATTTGATGAAAATCTGACATGAGAGCAAAATTACTGCGGGCGTATGAGAGAATATTATTTTTAGATGTGGTTCCATCGAGCGGTAAAGATAAGGCCGTACTACTCGCATTACTCAAACGATTCTCGGTTGAATTTTGTTCTAAAGAGCCTAAATAAACTTCGGACCATAATCGTAGATCACGTACATTATATTGAGGCCATAATACCTGTAAGAAATGAATGATATACGTATCTAATCTATCAACTAACAATATTTTTAACTACATTTTTAATTTTGAATTAATATGTTTACTATACTTATATGTATGTGGTGATTTTTATGTACAATTTGTGTCAAAAACACCTACTTCTCTTGATTTGTATAATCTACTGTATTCATATGATTTTCAACAATGTGTAGCAAGTAATATAAGAAATAGAAATTGCCTTGATAATATTTTTGTAAACATGTCTTCCAATTGCTAACTAATTCAGGAATTCCTTTTTGATCAGTTTGTTCAAAAAATAATTCAATTGAAAGTAGTTTAAAATATAACTATCATAACTAAAAAATCTGTAGACCAACTAGTAAAACAAGTATTTACAATGTTCCATTGCTTACTGGAAACATTCCAGATGTTTTTTAAACAGTGGTGATATACCATAAATCAGAATCACATATTAAAACGATGCGTTTTAAGTTTCAATATATGAATTAGTGTTTCACATCATTCAAGCCTACAAAAAGAATGTGGCAAATTACGACTAAATGTGATGTAGTCAAGTTTATGACCTAGTCAATCTATGAACCATATAATTAGTCCTAACGAATGCAACAGCTATTAAACATATTGCAACTGAAATTTTCATACTTTTCTTACTACTTTTAAAGTCTTCGACTTGTAATATCAATATAGCTAAAAACGGGAAATTATCATTAGTGGTGTCTTACAAATTAAAGTGCTTTTTTCACACATTGTTTGTGAAAAAAAAGCACTTTAAAGTGCTTTTCTCACACAATCGGACAAATTGAAGATTGACTCCCTTAAAATGTACTACTTGAACAGAATGTTGATTTGGTCATGTTTTACGAGGAAATGGTTACAGATTATCTGGCTTGGGTGCGCCAAAAATTAAGTCTTCTTCTTCTTAAATGTCTTGGTCTGGACGTTAGCCCTTTAACCATTATTATTCGGTTCCGAAATTAGATCTAAAGCCCGGCGCCTGCGCGACAATTAACTAAAAACCCATTCCGGATGTAAAAAATTATATAAAAAACAAATCAATTTGATAAAGCACATTTTGACACATAAAACTATAGTCCAGATTTTACGAAATTAACACATATCTGACTAATTATTCCATTATTTTTCAATATTATGCAAAAAAAAAACAAAACCCATTTATACAAGCACGTTTTCAGATAAAAAATTATAGTTATGATTTAATGAATTTAACCAAATTATGACTAAATACACTTTTACAACACAAGTAATATATAGATTTATTGGCAGAGCCATTATTATTCGTTTTATGGTGAAATTTTTATATTAATTTATTTTTTGTTGGAGCTGTAATTTTGCGACCTTTACGTGTAAAGGCACAAAACGGAGTCCAAATTAATAAATGAAAGTTAGTTAATTTAATAAATAACTCTAACTGTAAAATAAATTGTAAAAAATATTATTGCGCTTTTAACATGCAAATTTTCAGGTTATTTTATCCTATTTGATCAGAAGTTATAAATGTCTAGAGCAACTTTCATGCTATTTATGTACTAATGCCAACATCTGATAATTAAATACAAAAATCAAAGAATCATAAAATTGCCCTTCAATAGAAAAATCAAATAAACTTGAATAATATGTTATCTATATATAAAAGGATACCCCGTTTTCTGACTGACTGATTCATCCCAAACCACTATACCTAGAAACTTGAAAATTTGCTAAAGGCTTCTCTTCATGACGTAAGCACCCAAGAAGAGGGGATTTTTCGAAATTCGTCCCCAAAGGGGGTTAAAATTTTAGGCTATTTCGGAAACGGTTAAACGTAGAAGCTTGAAATTCGGCTGAAAAACTCTTTGTTGTTTTCGATTCGACAAAATCGAAATCTATTCGACACGTGTAAGACGAAATTTTGATTTTCAGTATATGAAGGGTTCAAAACTGGGGTCGAAGGTGTATCAAACAAAAATTCAAATTATAGTATCTCAGAAACCAATTAGCTAGGAAAATGCAGTTTGGCAAGAATATTCTTCGTTAAAATCTATTAGACACGTGTAAGATGAAATTTTGATGTTCACCTTTTGAAGGGTTAAAAGCGGGGTCGTATCTCTATATAAAAAGGTATGCCTGATACACTCACTGACTGACTCATCAAACCCAGCCCAATCCCCTAGACCTAGAAAGTTGAAAATTTGGCAAAGGCTTCTCCTCATGACGTAAGCACCCACTAAGAGGGGATTTTTCGAAATTAGACCCCAAAGGGGGTTAAAGTTTTAGGCTCTTTCAGAAGCGGTTAAACGTAGAAGCTTGAAACTAGGGCCTTATTCTTATTCTGTAATTTCCTACTAGATAAGAAAAGACACAAAAAAGTTATTAAATTCGATTACATTACGTATCTATTTCATAATTTATATAAGTATTCACATGAGTAATTAACAGTTAAAGCTCTACCTTAAATTATTACTAAAGTAATTCACAACCATGAACTAATTAAAATAATGTCACACTGTACTTCCACGACCGGAAGATTTAAAATCTCTACTATTTCGTTAAATTGAAAAAAAAATCCAGCGCCAAAGTCGTTCAGAGACTTTAGTTTAAAGAGTAAATATTTAACAGATAGACAGTTAATATTGTCTAATAATATGCAAGTCTCCACCATATATATCACTATTTTTCTAGAGATTTAAGCATTTTGATGATAAGAATATATGTTAATTTCAACCAGCCTGATAAAATTAACATCTAAAATTTGTAATAAAATAGAATGACAAAAATTTTTTAAAATAAATTTGCGCAAATTTATTTTAAGTGTCTCAGTGGATCGAAACATTTATGAATAATACATACCTGCGAACGTTGAGCATTGTGCGGAGTGTACAAATGATTTTTAAAAGCTGGAGTATTTAAAAATAACCATACAGAAAATGTGGTATCGTTTACGCGTTCTCGTTCTTGTTTCGTATTACATAAAAATGTCCCAAATAAATTGGAATATGTATGTTGCACTAATTTTACCTAAAAAAATATAAAAAAATTGTTATGTACATGTTTGCCAATTAAACAATTCAGAAACTTTAGTAGCTATTAAAAAAACTCTACTGAACATTATACGCATAATGTAAGATTTATATACAATTAAACTCACCAAATACGTATTTGAAAATTCAAAAGCACAGGGAAACTGTTCCTGAATCTGATGCACACAGTCCAGCCACTGAAGAAAAACCGGACACCTTTCATTTGGATCTTCACTACCAGTTGCGTGACCGCAGCGATCAGCAAATTTATGACCAAATGCAAGCCATTCACGTTCAATTAGAACACGAAAACCCTAAAACAAATAGGATTAAAAAATCGTAAACAAATCCACCTCCGCGGCTTTCAAAAGTTGAAAGTATGTCATAATTCATGAAGAAAAATGAATTAGTATATTCTACTTACATCGAGTGTCCGATAATATGGATCCAATAAAAGTTCAGCAAGTGCGACAATTTGCGGTGTCCGATCCCAGCCATCCGAACAATGAACCAATACGGGTCTAGCATCTCTTTCAACTGCAGTAACCAATGTTACAGCTGCACGCATCAAACCTGACATGTGTTGTAACCAACGTGTACTTTCCAATGAACTAAACCAACTAAAATCATAATTCCTAATAAAAATTTTCATAACAATTTATAACACCTCAAGTACAAAATAAAATATGTATTTCTAAGCAAACAATGTTCTAGCCAAAAATCTCAAATAAAGCATGACATCCTCAAATATTTTATTAAAAATTGTACATACTTGGATTGTTCACCCGGCGCAGAACACAGCTGTCTAAGAGCATGAAAACTCTTTCGGATAGAATGAATATTAGCCAGATTCATAAATTGAATCTCACAGCTGGGATAGTATTCTGGACATTCACAACCACCACCTCTCGCCCTATTTGCCACAGCTGTCGTATAAGATCGTGCATCCATGATTAATACCTTCTGAAACAAATTAAAGGATATACATATAATTGATTACATAGGTAACTTGAAAAGTAAGATTTACAAAACAATTACGTTTACAACAGATTTCTTCTTCATTTTTCTTCATCAAAAACTTTTTCCACTCCAAAGATGGTACTTCAAAAACATGGTTTTGAAGGATTCTACAGCTTCTTGAGGTAATGAAAGTCACTCACCACGCACTTTTCTTTTGACATTCGGAAACACATTGAACCGGTTAAGCAATATATCAGGTGAATAAGGGCAATGAAGCATTAATTCATTGATGTTCTACTTCAAGTAATCAAGTTAAATACCTTCGAAAGACAGCTGTAATTGACATGATAATAAGTGATACCACGTTTTCGGTAGGTTTTCTTGATTTCATCGATGAATTCTGGCAAACAAATATATATACCATTCAGCATTAACTGATCTCCGATCCTCATAAGCTAGGAACATGTATAGTACAACCGAAGGAAGAAGCAATCAAAGAAATCTTGCTGGAATCCGGTAATCTTGGAACATCCAAACAGTTTGCTATTAACGAACGATGGCTCATTTCATTATCAACCGAGAACTTACAGATTCTTATTTTTTTTGAAAAAAAGATTAATTATTGCGCTAAGGGTTTTTATTTTTAAATTTGTCCTCAACTTGGGGATTTCTCTACTTATCATTCCACTAGAATGGGGTTAATCGGGCTAGATTTTCAGACCAGAAGTATAAAGATGGTACATCGCATGTTTCCGACAATTGATTTCTCGAAGTGTTTGACATGTTCAATGTGCTAGATTCTGTTCCTACGCGTTGTTTGGATTCCTAAGATATTTAAAAAGTAAAATCGTTGTGAATTCGTCCAATGCTGTTTATGAATCACATAAATATGCATAACAAAACTGAAAATCTCACATATATCTTACAAATTCTTTAGTGCTGTCACCTTTTGAATTAAAATAACAATAATATGCCAAATTTTATAAATACATACTTCTAAATATCTTTACAAGCGAACTAAAATCTTTAAGATTATTACATGCGTAGAATATAAAAGTGTATGATAAAATATGTACGTAATATACGAAGGAGTTTTTTTTAATTATATATGTAAGTAACGAAATAAGTAATATGATAATCATTTCTAAATTTTTGTATGTTGTCTATTATTATTGATGATGGGTTTTTGCTTCATTCTTAAATTTCATGGTATTCTTCAGTAGCTCAGGTAATGTGTATAAGTACAGTATTTTTTAAGCGTTGTATAAGTTCAGAATCCCATTCGATTAGTGTTAGTATAATATCAGAGAAAATAGAAAAAGTAGTAGTTAATTTCATTCCACTTTCAGATCGATCAATGTTGATAAAAATACGAGCCCACCCGTAAACATCAATGTGATTCAATCTCTTTAGTACCCACTGGAGACAAACCTGAAACAGGACCCAACACCTTTTATAATGAAATTTGAAACTCTTATCTTATACCAAGAGAAATGCAAGAATTATATATCAATTGTTTTGCTGTATAAATGTAAACAAATCTGATAATAGATTTCGTCCGCCGTACAATGTGAATAGTATGAGTGGGGACATGTGAAGTCTGTATACCAGCGTTTATGTGTGAGAGAGATAGTTAGCACCGTTAGCCAAACGTCGCGAAGGATGCATTAAAAGAAAATTGATTAGCTATCGCCAGCAATACATACCGATATATTATTTAAGATATCCTTTACCTTCTGATAGCCTCGTATTCAGCTTCGTTAATAATATTATAATTTATTATTATTTTCACTCTCACGAATACACTCTTTTCTATGAGTACCCGTAGCGGGCTAGAACATGATGTGTGACGACTATTCACACGTTCAGTGGCTAATAGCAATATACACTGCCCGGAAAACGAAGAAACTCTACTCCGGAAAAGCAACACTCTCACACTTTTGAGATCAGATCCTTTTCCCATTCCGTGAAGAGCAGATCAGACGAGCCAGCCAACCGCATAAGCCGTCTTACATGTTTTTGTTATAAATTTGAATGCTGTTTCACTTATTAGTATTAAGTTCAGTTACAGATACCCTACAGCAGAAGAACGAGAACATCTGGACAACTCAAAAGACTCGTAGCTACCTAAGCCCTCAGTAGTAACTGGGGATCGACGAACAACAACATCAGTTCGTAGTGCGGTCTCGCTTTAAACTGACCTGGCGCCCGATGCAACTCCCTGAAGACCGGAATAATATAATATCTAGTTGTGCCATTATTATGACAAACGCTAAGGCTCCCCATTAGCAGCGTCGTGAGTGGGAGTTCCGTTTAGCATATATATATATATATATATCGATAATAGATTATACGTAATAAATGTTTTAATCTTTGAACAATTCTTACGACTTATCTAACTACACTAAAGACTAATAAGACTGCTTTCATATAATTTATTTTATATTCGCATAGAATTCTCCAGAGTTTCCTCCGTTATCCTTGTTCGAATATTTTTCTTCTGATTAGTTTTATTCTGAATATTTTTCTTCTGATTAGTTTTATTCTGATATTCTTCTTCTGATAAGTGTAAGTTATAAAAGTCCAGCGAACTTATTATTTTAAACCACCATTTTAGCTCTATCTGCTTGAAGATTCGGAAAATTGTAACAATTTAGCTCGTATCTGATTTTCGAAAAATATTAATTTGTTTGAAAAAGATTTTACATGTCCATGCATCTAATGTACTAATTGTCCTTGTTTTTGTAATTCCAGATTTAAAGAAATGCTAAATCACATATCCATTGATCATTTTTTAATTCCAATCATCTTTACCTTAATTTCCATAAAGTCTGCAATATCTTTCCTCATATCATAAAAACGTCTCAACAAGTCTCTACTTAACCATCTTACTTCACAATAATCTAAAACATTTTCATATTCTGAAAATAAGTCTGACAAATACATTTTAGATTGTCGGTGATTCAGCGCATGCGACTTAATAAAGTTTAGACTAGTTACCACTAATTCCATAACGCTGACATTTTTTTATTGATTTTCTACCGAGATTATGCAATGAAAAGTTATTATTTTTTCTGCTTGAAGCTATAAAAGTGTAGCATTTTTATAAATTAATCCTAAAAATCCTTGTTAACCGCCTACCATCGTCGGGGCTACATCGGTACATATGCCACGTAGTAAACTCCACTGCAGGTTGAAGTTATTAATGACTATATAAACTGCTTCATATAAACTATGTCTACATTCATGCGCTTTTCTCTTCCTCTTCACTTTCTACTAGCGCTTCATTTTTCTACTTAGCTTGCGCTAAGCGCATTCCTCAGAGGCATGCGCTTCGCGCCTGCAATTAGTTATTTATACCTGTTCACCACATTGAGTGAGCGTTTTCATCACTAAGAAGATAGATGACGCGACGTTATTTGCTATTATGAGTGCAGAATTCTTTATTTTTAAAAGTGCGTGACAAAAAGAAAAAACCAACCATATGAACAAAGTAATTCATACAAAAACGAAATGTTGGTCTGCTTAAAGAAGTTTAGATTGATAGTGGATTGTTTAGTAATTTTAATCGGATATAAGAGGACAACTTTTCAAATTGCTGAGAATTATCGAACCCGTTGAATGACCCGTTGAACTGAGAATGAAAAAAAAACCACAAAATTTCGAGAAAGTATTCATTTTGTATATTTAAAACAATATTTACAATCAATAATATAAATTGGTAATAAAATATAATTACCAAAATAAATACAATCATTCGCATACCAAAATAAATACAATGTTGCACAGAAAGTTGAAAGAATATCCTAGTGGGATAGATGTACATGCGCTGTGCCAATGCGTCACGAAAAATGTCATTCAACTCGTAAAAGGTAAGCTGCCACACTCTTTGTAACATGTTGAAAGGGTAGAGTAAAGGGAAGGTGCACAAGTGTGGACATAGCTTTATGCCCTCTCTAGTAGTTGTAGCTTTTAATCGTTGAAAAGCCAATAATTCTTCTGTGATATTGAAATCGATATCTACCCCTCAAATAAATATTGCGACTTGTGAGGTATCTGAAGCATCTACTTTCATCCAATGCAATCGAAAATGTTTTTGTTTTATGACACTTCTCTATCAAAATTGATTTAATGCCATATTATATTTGCAACTTGCAGGACATATAATTATACTTATAATACGAGGGTGGTTTGACATAAATCTAGCCTTCGATAGATGGCGTTACGTGATAACGAACGTCAGATTGGTTTTGACATTTGCCATCCAACAAATGACGTCTGTCAAAATTTGAAGCATAACGTACAATTAGTTTGGTTTTACAGCCGTCGCAAGCAAGCAACTTTTGTGTTTTGTGAAAAATTAAAAAAGTCGAATATAGTTCAGTGATTAAGTTTCTTTACAAGAAAGGGAAAAACAATGCGGAAATCAAAGCCGAACTGAACGCTGTTTACGGCGAGTCTGCACCGTCGCTAGCACCAATTACATTTTGGAAAAGTGAGTTTGTTCGGTGGTCACACGAGTGTTTTTGATGATGACCACCCACGACCCTGAAATATCGTCACTACACCAGAAATCGTCAACAAAATCCATGATACGATTATGCCAAACAATCGAACCAATATCTGTGAGGCTGCAAACATATCAACAGAGCGTGTACATCTCATCATACATAAACATTTGGATATGAAAAAGCTATCCGCGCGATGGGTGCAGGGTTTACTCACTATCGCACCAAAAACGCACACGTGTGACGGATTCGGAGAAGCTTTTGACGATAAAACGTGGTCCGAAGGTTTTTTCATCGATACGTCACTGCTGATGAAACGTGGGTCCATTACTATATGCCGGAGAGGAGCAATCAAATCAGTGAAGAAAAAGCCACGAAGGCCCACTGAAAAAGGTAAAGACAACCCGATCGGCCGGTAAGGTGATGGCGACTATTTTTTGGGATGCAAAAGGCATTATTCTTATTGAGTACTTGGCAAAGGGTAAAACTACAACTGGCGGTTACTACGCCGCATTATTGGATTGTCGCCTAATTTAAAAAAAAACCTTTGGTTTGGCTCGTAAAGAATTCTGTTCCATCATGACAACGAACCCGCTCACAGAGCGGTCGTCGTGCAGGCAAAATTGAACCAATTAGGCTTCGAATTGATCGACTACCCACCGTATTCACCAGATCTAGCCCCTTGCGACTTCTTCCTGTTCCCAAACCTAAAAAAAATGGCTCGGGGGCGCCGTTTTGCAAGAACCCGAAACTTCCCACTATTTTGAACAGCTCGAGGAAAATAAATTTTCGGATGGGATGAACAACTTGGAAAAGTCGTTTTGAAATGTGTATTGCCTTAAAATGTGACTATATTGAAAAATAAATGATAGAAGTACAAAAATCGTGCATTTTCTTATAGGCTAGATTTCCGTAAACCTAGTTTTCTTACAAAGCACCCTCGTAAAACTATATTTAACAATGCTATTGTGTTGAGTATTTAGCTTGTAGACAATTTGCTGCTGTTTATTCAAGTTTTTTTTCAATTTTTCTATTTTATCTTTCCGTGTTTGCCCAATAATATTTTGGTGATAGACATACTTCGAAATAAAGTCTCTTCAAATTATCCTCTTCGTTCACAGTATAAGATTATTAGCACAACGAATGCACGGGTAAACCAATAGTCAGAATAAAGAAATATTCTTCCGTCCAATTGTCTTGAAATTGAGCATTTACTTTTGGTTTTTCTAATCTAGCCTCCGACATTTTTAAAATGTACAAGCGATATTCCGTAATTATGCGCATAGAACAAATCATGATCACAGAACAGTTTGAATACACAATCTCACTACATCATCTCAAACAACGCACTGATACGGCTAACACTTTGTTTAGTCAGCGCGGTAGACATAATGGTGGTGTTCCACCTAACTAATAAGCTAGACTAGTTAGGTGAAACAGCTTTTACTCACCACCATTATATCTACCGCGTTGGATAAACTAAGATTTAAACATAGAAACTAATTTTAAAAGTAATAAAACTTGCTATAAAACAAATTTACTTTTGAC
>WYDF02083763.1:0-11077 GCA_009867245.2 Adranes taylori | reverse complement strand
TAAAATCATTGAAATACAAAACAATATCAATACTTCTTCATACGACATAATAATACTATGTGAAAGCTGGTTAAATGTTTACGTTCTGGATGCAAAATTTTATATTCCTAGTTATAATGTTTTCCGTCAATATAGAAATAATCACACAAGTGAGAAAAAAAGAGGTGGTGGTGCTATAATTGATACTAAAAAGTGTTTTCATGTTAAATAATTACATGTACTATTAATAGTGTGGAACAATTATTCATTGCCGTTCAACATAATGAATGGAAAGCCGTTATAGGTTGCGTCTATATTCCACCAACATCTGATGACTCCAAATATTGTCATTATTGTGAAAGCGTGGAAGAAGTTTATTATAAATATAGGAATTGGGATTTCATTCTAGTAGGTGATTTTAATCTACCGGAAGCAAATTGGGATAATGACATCAATACGCGGGTACATGGACTAGGTGCGACAGTCCAGTGCCCACCATCTTCTTCAGCAATAACTTTGGCAGAATCTTTCGCTTACTTGTAAGGAAGCAGATGAAGTATTACTTCCTATGTCAATGCATCATTTGGCATATTCTCTAATTGTTAACACAAGATCCGCAACAGAGCATTTAAGTAACTTAACTGCCAGTGAGACTTATGAATGGAAAATGGCAGACTATATAAGTATAAACAACTTCTTATCTTACATAAATTGGGACCCAATTTTCGCTGAGAATGATATTGAATGGGCTACTAACTTTTTTATAACAGCATCTATTCCGCAATGGAACTCTGTTCCACGCAAGAAAATAGACATAAAATTTTCCGATATGGTACAACAATGAGTTAATTTCATGCGTAATAGAGAAAAAGAAAGCCCACAAAGTCTATCTGCAAACAAAGGACAATAATGATTATATTACATTTTCAAATCTCCGATCTTACTGCAAGAATGTAGCTAAATTATGTTATACTGATAAGGTAAACTCCTCCATTAAAATTAATCCAAATTATTTTTGGAGGTCCGTGAATAATAAGAGAAAAACATCGAGAATTACAAGCACGATATTTTTAGATAATCATACTGCCGATAACGGTCGAGATATTGCAAGACTGTTTAGTGAATATGTTTCTACAGTATTCAGTTATAAAAATTGCGCATTACCTCTAGTTGACTATGTAGGATATGATATAGATCTGCCTGTAATCAACGAAATTCTGGTCTTTAATGCAATTGATGGGCTTAACAATGAATCTAATGTCAGTCCGGATGGAATATCAGCTCTATTTAAAAAAAAAAGTGGAACAACGCTATCTAAACCAATCTCAAACTTATTCAAAGTATTCCTTCAACATCAAGTCTTTCCAGCAGCTTGGAAACACAGTTATATTACACCAATCTTTAAGAACGGAGATAAAGAAAATATTAGATTAAATAGATATCGCCGATTGTCTAGAAGTATTTCAAGACAACCGGCGATTCCCAAAATATTTGATAAACTAATGGCTGATCACTTGACCTGGAACTGTAAGAAATTGGTTATTCCCGAATAACATGGTTTCATAAGTGGGCGTTCAACTACGACTAATCTCCTGGTTTATAAGAAATATCTGTCGGATGCATTGGAGAAAGGGATGTATGTGGATGCAATTTATACGGACTTTTCAAAAGCCTTCGATCAAATCAATCATGCATTGTTGCTACGTAAATTGGAAAACCTAGGATACAGTTGGAAATTAACGAATTGTCTTTGTGGCTTTCTAACTGGGAGAACACAATCGGTGAAAATTGGTAAATTTGTATCCCAGCCAATTCACGTATGCTCGGGAGTTCCTCAAGGTAGCCACTGCTCCCCTTAATATTTAATCTATTCTTAAACGATATAAAAGACTCTTTAAAATATTCAAGATTTCTGGCCTTCGCTGATGATGTTAAAATATTTATGGGCATAGAAAAGGTAAAAGATAGATTTAAGTTACAAAAAGATTGGGTTAAGATCAATGGATTGAAGTTGAACTTGGAGAAATGTTTCACAATTGCCTTCTCTAAAAAACCTATAACTACTTTTGATTACAATTTGAGAACAGTAGCATTAAGATAATAGACACTATCAAAGACCTAGGGGTTATATTTGATAGGAAGTTATCGTTTGGTTATCACATTAACCACATAGTATTAAGAGCCAGAAAAAAGATGGGATTTGTCTTAAGAAGCTGCTGCGAGCTTGATATATACTCATTGAAACTAATTTATTTTGCGCTAGTACGTTCTATCCTGGAATACGCAAGCCCAGTCTGGTCACCATTGTATAATACATATAAGACCAGGATAGAAAGAGTTCAAAATATCTTGCTGCATTCCTGCGCATTCAAATTAAACACTTTGTTAAGCTTAATAAAATGGAAAGTCCTGGGGATTTACGATCTATCAATGAATTTTATATCGAATTCCATGCTACAAACTACGGCAGATGTGGCCTAATTAATCGAAGCCTATCAATGATTAATCAAATATAATCTTAATGTATATTCCTCGATATCGAATTTCAAAATGGAGGCGCATTATAAAATACATTGATTTGTTTTTGTGTCGATTTGGTTTTTACTTTTTTCTTCTTTCGATATGGAATTAGTTATTAGTTTTATTCACACTTAGAATTAATCACTTTTTATTAGGATACATTCTTTCTTTCATAATGTAAAAATCGTACGTTATACATTCATTTTATTGTTGTATTACTTGCATTGTAATGGGGGTTTCCCGTTGAAATAAATAAATTAAAAGACAGTCATTTATGGCAGTTTTACCGTAAATAAATTTTACAACTGAAATGCAGAACAAAACATTTATCGTTAATTAAACTCTATTGTATCTAATTAAACCTTGGAAAAATTCATTTACTTAATCGGCGGCCACTCGACCGATGGAACCTTGTAGTAGAAGAAGGCACGTAGGTACCGAGACGAGTTAGCTAGAGGGGATGGGGCAAACACATAGCATGAATAAAAGACACATAGCTCGCAATGGAAAAAACTGTTATTGTTGGGTTGTAAGGTGAATCCCTGTCAGCCAGCGGTTTGAAAATAAAATCATGAATTAAAATAAATTAATGAAAAAATCGTTCAGAATTGAAGTAGCAATTGTGATGATAATAAAATTTAATGGTATGCGAAATACTCATTTTTTTAAAATAAAATTTACTAATTATCTTTTAGTTTTTAACATGTTTCGAGACAACAATCGTTTCTTCGGCAAAACTGAAGAATTGTAACAATGTAATTTCTTCTGAATCTAGTTCTGGCGAAGGGACAATTGTTGTCCCGAAACATGTTAACAACTAAGAGATAATTAGTACATTTTATAAAAAATGGAATATTAGGAATACCATTGAATTTTATTATCATCATAATATAAATAAAATTATAATTAAGTCCAAATAAAATCTTCATTAATTAACTGATAAAATAATCTTCAGTAGTTCGGTATGGAAAATAGTAGTGCCCAGTATTCGTTAATAAACAATTAATTCTTTCATGTTTAATTCTTCACATTAAATAAATTAAATAAAATGATACAAGTGTGTTTAGTATAAATAAATTGAAATGAATTAATAACGTAACAGTGTGTAATTCTAAAATAAGTTTGTGATGGTAGGAACGACAAAACTTGGAAGTAAAATAATTTTTGACTAAGTCAAATAAAGTTCAATACAGGGCTGGGAACGTTAATTAACGTTCCCAAATTTTTACACTTGCCACATAAGTATAGTCACACATTATCATATATGTAAGTATAATTATCACAAGAGTTCAGACCAACAACAAAGAATTCAAATTGCTAAATTATAAGTATAGTTAAATAGATTATAAGTGAAGTAAATAATAATCACGGTAACAATTTTAATTATTATAGACATAAATAAATGTTATAATAAAGTAGCAACAAATTGCAATAAAAAAAATGGTACGTACGTAAAACTGATGTGTAGGTAGCTACGTTGCAGTATGCTCACGCGCACAAAAAAAATTACTCTCGCACAAAATAAAACCACTCGCACTTCGCGAAGTTTAATTTTCTCCCAATATCGCTGAAATACTTAAATTGTTTGCCAAAAAAACAAATATACCTATAGTTTTACTGAAAAAAAAATTGTATATATCGATTAGCTTTAATATCTACTATAAGTATTTTATATTATTTAGTATAGTAGTACATTTAGTACATCATTATAGTATTGCCACGTACCGCAAAAATAAATGGTTCAGTTAAATAAAATCTGATGCAAGTAGGTTAACTTAGTCTATAAATTAAATTCTAATAAATTCAAGCGGCAGTAAAAGTTTCAACCCATTTTTAAAGGTCGCGACGTGATGGGTTATTTACTCAGATGGACGGTAGATAGGTAAACGTACCGGGGTTAAATTAAAGAAAGCATTTGAATTTTACAAAATATCATTTACATCAAAAATAAAGATGAAATATATTTGACCTAATTGACGTTTGTTAATTATTAGTTAAAGCCAATTAAAGGTATTTAAAACGAACATAAAAGTGATGAGATTTAATTCTTTCGATCAGCCCTTGCACAAATTAAATTCATGATATTATGAATTAAATCCATGACATCCATGATTACATTCATAATCATTTAAATTCTTATCAATTATCATAGATTTAATCATGATTAAATTCGTATCATTTAATTATGATTAAATGAAATGAACTTAATCATAGATTTACTCATGAATTTAATCCATGATTCAATCATGATTAAATCCCTGATTACATTCATAAAATATAAATTGAATCCATAAATCCATGATATCACGAATTTAATTCTTTCGACAGCCCTTGCACAAAATAATAATTTAGTAAATAAGTAAAAAAGCTTACATGTGTGTATCACACTGCGCTGCTATGTTTCAGTGACTTTGTATGTAATTTAAACTCTGTGCCAACCTTTTTTTGGAATAATTTATGCAAGCTCCCGATATGTCCCTTTCTAGGGTGTGTATTGACTAGTCTTTATATACCAGCCAAGAATGCCGGCCTAAACGCCCCCCACCCCCCAGACTGAAGCTACAGAATAATAATAATAATACGACCGTGAACTTATCCCTCCTTAGAATGGATTGCAGCTGCTTCCTGTTAAACAATTGCGTTCCCATTCGAAGCTTTTCTAGAATGTAAGAGAACTTTTACTGCAGTTTAAATTTATTAAAATATAATTCAATGAATTTGAAATGTATTTGATTAGAATGAATTAGAATTTGAAATAATTAGAATTTCAGAATGAATTAATTAGAATTTGAAATAATTTTTAAATATTAACGCAAATAAGAATGCTAGAATAAATTTAAAAAAATTACAAAATTTTTTGTAAATATTTTAAATACGGTTCTGAAAATGTGAATGCTGATGTTGTTATTTACTTGTTTTCAATTGTCTACATTGTTTCCCATTTAAACGTTTCTCTGTTAAAAAATACACACCCTGTAGATATACATATTGTGGCGTAGGTTGAATATTGGAAAATATATACAGAATGGATTATAGGAGGTAAAGAATAATTCTGAAGGTAAGCAGCGGAAGATGAATTAACGACGAGTCGAGTGAGATACACGAGTGGAGATAGGCCGATGATTGGTAGAGGAATGGAAAGGGTTTCAGGCGGCGGCTTTTAATTATTATTACAGTAATTTGAAGACGACATTATTCCTAGAGCCTTGGTTAGGGGTATTAGATAAATATAGATTTACTACTATTTAGGTGACTTAATTATAGTTATATCTTCTTCAACCTCTGATCTCGGTATAACCCTCTTTCATCCGTGGGACAACAAGAGTAGAAATTTTAATCTAAAAAAGTTCATAACAATCCTAACAGTAAAGCCAAACTGTACTATAATTTTAAACAAAAATTATTCCTCTTCAATTCTCCTATTCCACTTTCCATGAGAGACTGGAAGGCTAATATTCTCCGAATATCTCCTTTCTTAGCTTTTCTTCTTACATTCTTCTACCTTTCTCCCCTCTCAACCCACTGTCTTAGGACCTGCCTCGCCCATTCACATTCGTTCTCTTTCTTATCTCTTCCTCTTATTCACATTATCTTTATTATCTCCTTCCTATTTCTTTTCAATATCTCAAGTGTCCCTAGCAAGTCATTCTAATGTCCCTAGCCAAGTCTCCAGGAATAATGCCGTCTTCAAATTACTGTAATCTTAATTAAAACCGCTGCCTTAAACCCTTTCTATTCTGCATTTCGCCACGAATCAATCGTCTATTGCCGCTCGTGTCTCTCGCTAGTCTCCCCGTTAAATCATTATATATTTCGCTGCTTACCTTCTTACTTGCTCTTTACTTCCAATAATCCATTCTGCATATATTTTCGAATACTCAACCGACGCGACAATAAGTAAGTAAAAACAAAAATGTCAACAGAAACACCATAATAACGTACGTAAAAGAGAAACTAACTAGATTGCTTAGAAGAGGAAACGTTTGATCAGGGAAAACTGCCTTCTAACAATTAACAGACATTTTTTGCGTGTTAATTGTTAGAGTCATAAGTTATATTTATTAAAGTAGTTATTTAGACTCCATTAAATTTATAAGAAAGTAAGTCAGTAAGCCAGACAGCCAATTTTCTTATAATATAATACTATCCCCAAGATTGGCTTGAAGATTTTTTAACTTCAATTATATCCTTTTGCAAAAAAATAATTCACAGAAGAGTAGCAACGCTACACTGCAACTATTTAGTATTTAAGTGCAACTATTTAAGTACAGCGCAGCGGAACTCAATGCAGAATACATCCAGAGTATTTAATTGTGAAAATCTCGAGATTAAAATTTTATCAGCAGGTTTTTATCTACCCTAATAGATCTCATACGTGTATATTGTCACGTACGGAAAAATAATGGATTGAATTACAATCTGATTTGCTAGAAGCAGGTTACCCTTAGGTTCATAAATTATATTTCAATCAATTTAAAATGCATCATTCTAATTAAATTATGTGTAAATAGTTCGTAGAAGTTCTGAGAATTCTAAGCACATGTGTTCAACAAAGACTACACTTGCGTCTGGTTCGTCATCGTATGATTTTACACAGTAGAATTAGGAGGTTCCAGCTAGTGAAGATTCTGGGATGTCTATAAAAGATAATTTCTAGGGCTAGGGCGTTAAAAGTAGTTTGTCATAGAGTTACGTAGAGCGCGATTCAAGTCGTTTTACAAAAAAAAAACCTCAAGTTTAAATTATAACTTAAGAGTCAGTAATCATTACGACGCAGTGTGACACTCGAATGTAAAATTTTATATTTAATTAGTTAATTATTATTTGGTGCAAGGGCTGATCAAAAGAATGATACCATAAAATAAATCGAAACTGCGATAAGTTAAAAAATTTGTAAATTTAATTTAGAGGTTAAAATATTCAAAATATCGCAGAATTTTGAGAATAAAAAGCATGTGCCTCCACCAAAATATCACGTTCCATTTAGACGGGTAGATACCTGCAATTTAAACAAACTTGTTGGGGATTAAATCAAAAAGAATAATTTGGTGATTATCGAAATATAATAGACATGTTTGCCAAAATATTGTAGATAGTTTGTATTTAAAAAAGAATTACAGATATAATGATTACTTAAAACATTTAAGTCAAATTAAAGGAACAATTCTGATGCATGTTTGATAAAATAAAATAAAAAAATCTTATATTCGAGTGTCACACTGCGCCATCATGATTATATTTTAAATTGGATTGTTTTGTAAAAAGACTTAAAGCGCACAGTACCTAACTCTATGACAAACTTTTTAAAGCCCTAGTCAACACCCAAAATAATCTTTTATAGACATCTCAGAAGCTGGAGGCTTCTAATTCCACTGCGTAAAATCATACGATGACGAACCGGATATGTGATATAATTTGAATGCTGAATAATTTGAATTTGAACTATTTAAATATGATATAATTTGAATGCATGTTAAACTTATTAAAATATATTTTATGAACCTAACCTGCTTCTGAACCTAATGAAGTGTAACCTGCTTCTGGCAAAACGCATTTAATTCAACCTATTATTTTTCCGTACGTGGCAATATGAATAAATAATAAATGATGTACATGAATAAGTTAAAAATATCAGTATCAATCTAAGTATCCTCAAAAATATGAAATGTAAAAAAACATATGAATAAAAAAAAAATCCAAAAAAAGCAATAATTTATTTATTAGATTCTGCAAAATAGAAAATAATTCAAAATATATCAAATATTATCCAAAGTTCAGAGATAATTGCTACATTAAAATAGTAATAAATTCAATTTTTAATAAAAACACTAACATCTAGTTCAAACTTTACAGATATATAAAGTTGAGGTGATCGAACTTAAATACAAACTTAAATACAGTTCCTAATAAGTTAAATCTTCGTAATTACACTTCTAAAAAAATAAAAACAACTTTTAAAGTGTTCATAAAAAAAAATTAAGATCTGTTTTTAGAATAAAATCAAGTCGTAGCATAAATTGTAATTGAAATAAACTGAGGTACTAGTTATAAAATATAAAAGAAACTTTAATTTCCATTAATATTTTGATAAAATAATATTTTACTTTAATTTAGTGATTCCGAAATTTGTTTTAGTTCGCAGACGCGCAGTGGTCAAGAGAAGTGAGACAATAATATTGTGCAACGCCCAAGTTAGTTCCAGACTTGTAGAAAACAAAATTCCCCAATTTGTGCAACGTAACTATGGCGCTAAAATTACTAACCTCCAAAATAATGCTTTAACTCGCCAAAGATACATTTGGGCTCTTCGTCGTAATTCTATAAACCAAGAATTGATCGCGTAATATAATTTGTTACTTTCAAGTTCCTTTAATGTTTCGTCGCGCCTCCCTCGGTTAAGAACCACTGCTATACATTAGTATGTAGACAAAATTTACGAATAGATTTTCCTTATTGGCCATACACTCAAAAATCTCTACTTGTTATTCAAGATAAGCTTTACAAAGACACTACATATTATTATCACATATAAAAAGCCAATCATATAAAGTCAAGCACATATAAAAAGTTGATTACGAATCCGGTGAATGCGAATTTGTTATAGGGCTAGGCGAGTTCTAACATCGTTACGTTAGTTACGATGCATATCCTATAAAACCGAGACAAACAGGCATTGATTCTTATGGGAAACACACACAAATTCAGTGGACCAATAAGATTTATTGAAAGTATTTCAGTATCGATCAATGTAGAGTGTATGTTATAAAAGACAATAATATATGCGTACGCAACTGGCACTCACTCCACTCGACCATTACTTTAATAAGTAGTTTGTACTTTAATGTAACTATGTTTGTACGCAGAAATGATTATGTGCATATCTGAAGAAATAATAACTTCTAAAAAGAATAATGTTTTATTAAATGTAAAACTAACACCTTATTACATCAAAAATGTTTCAAATTAAATTTTTTCGACTTACATGAAAACCTTTGGAACGAATTAATCACGTAAGGCGAGGACCTGCTGTATGTTATTAAATAAATGTGAAGTCGGAAATCTAAAATTACTGAATCGCATAGACAGATAGTGTCAAACAGCTGATATGTAAAATTTACGAGAGATACTGCGAAGTGCACTATTTAAAATTTTACTGAATCGCGAGGCAAATCATGATAAAACCAGATCCACGATTACAATTTCGGAATCACATAATCATTTTATTTAATGATATTGATCAAACTCGCAAAATTCAATATAACAAATCATTTGTTATGCGGACAAATTATTAATTACCATAAAGTCCATCGTTAATATAAAATTTACCTTCATTTACAGTACACCATTGTATTTCTTATTAATTGACAATCAGATTAAGAATACCATAGTACGAGTTATCATAGTACGTGTTTTTTAACTCAAATAAAAAATTATTTTAATTTCGTGTTACTTTGATTTTTTACTAAGCGATCATAATACATAGTTATTGTACTCATTCTTATGTGCGAATTGAAACGCGGAAAAATATGTAATCCGTGTAAGTGGAGGCCACTATAAAGTGTCTAGGCACTTTCAATACCCATATGTCATTCTAAACGATAAATTAATTAAATACTAGGAAATATTTTAGTACTGTTCAACACATTGAACATTAAAATATTGTTCAACTGTACGAGTATTGGATGATCGCAGCGACCAACTCTTATGAACCCAGAAGAAGTCTGGAACATAGGCACAAATCAGAATGAGTCACTGACGCTAGTTACAGAAGTCCACAGCAGACGCTATATAGAGCAAAACCATATACCCTTACATCAACGGTCTGGAAGGAAATGATGACAATTAATATTTGGATGTTCAGCACCAAACTATTCACAGTCGTGTCAGTCATCTGCCACGACTGTGAGAAAAAAAAACAAGTCATGATTCACGACACAGAATCATAGAGATAAAAATGGATGCCAGATCCAAACACATACATCGATCATTCGTCTACAGCAACAAGTCTACATTCCAGTCATCCACAGATTCGAGATTCAGTTAAGCCGACATTAACCAAGAAGAATTCCAAGAAGTGATCGGTGAAGATTTGTAACTGATTAAAACTAGGAAAAAAGAACTGAACCAGACTTTCAAGAAGTCAATTTAGCCCTACGTCCACTGATGGATCAGTACTAGCAGGACAGTGGAAAATGTTCAAGAAGCATTTTTTTTTAATTATTATAAGTCATTCATTATAATATATTATTTATTAATGATTATTGAAGATGTAGGGCGTATAATTACAGATAGATTATTTGCATAATTATTTTAAAATCCCTAACAAATAAAGATTGACGTATTTACAAACAATTAAAAATAATTCCTAACGCAAGCAAACTATTATAGATAGGTTGATTGCATTCATATTACATTACTTCTGTATATGTTTTACTATCAAAACAATAAGAATATCACATTACGTTGCATTACATTATTTAATTTGAATAAACTAGTTTATATTAATCGACAAGGTCCAATGTTTGAATGTTAACAGATGCACAAATTTGTTTACAATTGGATAAGAACTAGTTTCATA
>WYDF02083752.1:0-11077 GCA_009867245.2 Adranes taylori | reverse complement strand
TATATATACATACACACATGCATATATAAATCCAAATTTAGCAGCATTATGAATCGATTAGAATGATTTTATCAGAAGCTAAATGAGTTATTCCATTGCTAATGTGTTCTTAAAGCAAATTCTTTTTATATTTAGAAAAAAACATATTACCTTAAAGCTATTACGTCTTTTAATATAAACTAGTTACGAAATGATGAGATTGCAGATTGCTTCATCGATCACTGTAAGTCGTCCTCGCATTTCGGAATATCGAATATTTCGGCAAATAATGGTGGTAGCACCGTCAGTTTTCGCCAATTAATACGAAACCAGTCTAAATGAGCAGTATGCCGCTGACCCAAATCGCGTAGTTCGGGAAGTTTGGTTAAAACATTAGAAAAAATGTGCGGTTCACTCGAGTGATTACGGTTTATCTATAACATAGAAATATTACAAATTATTTTAATTTGATATCTGTAGATTTATCCACAATTAATTAAGAATAAACACACATTGCTAAGTCAAAATTAAAAATGGATTTGATTCAAAAATATTGTAACGATAGAAATGGCTACGCAATTAAAATAGTGATGACTTCAATGTCAAAGTTATAATGAATTAAAAGTTCACACCAAAACTATGCTACACAAAATGAATGAAACCCTTCTGTACAGATATCTCGAGCAGACGCCTCATTTAATAGTCTTACAGACGTTCTTGGGGGTCACCCATAAGCACCGTAGGATTGAAACATCCAATTCTATAGAACTACGTCATGTTATGCACTTCTTTCGCCGTTAATCTCAGTCGCTAGACCTCGCCATTCTCCGGGTTGACTCGGGCCTGGGATTGCAAAACCGTACTTAGGGCCAGCAGAAAATTCTAGACTTTTAAAGCAAGAGAGAAATAGGCATTAGACTTGTTAGAGCAAGAGCCATTATTATAGCGGCTAGGATCTTAGGCGTGCACAGCGAATCTCCTCTTGTGAGCCTTGACTGTGGGCGTAATTTAAATTTTCATGGGTGATATATAAAACCGGTCGCTGACCATTTTCAGTAGCTCCTGTTTTTATTTTCAAGTCTTAAATCTAAATACTTCACGACACTTTGTTTCATAAAAACGCTTGGCAATTACTACACAGCTCCCAGTTCTCAGTACTTATTAAAACTCCAAGTAATGAAAGTAATTATGTTCATGTATTAATTTAGTCGCTTGCAATTATGCGACAGACAAGTAGAATCAGTTTAGGGTAATAGAAACACGTAAGTCAAATTATTCTTTGATCTATTAAATCAGACTAGATATCAATTAGTAAATAATTAATTAATTAATTTAATAAAGTATGTGGATAAATATTAAATTCATTTAGAGAATAGAAATAACAAGAAAAATGTAGATTTGAATTATTGCATAATAAAATTTTAGTTCATGGCTCAATCTTGAGAAATAATAGCATTGTACTTGAATCATTTTATGTTGAATCGAACTACTTAAAATAAGTCACATTGGTAATAATATTTATACGGAACTGGGCGTTTTATGCTTAACTGTCTTTAATCACACTAGACTTGTGAATTTACTTTAAAATGTTTAAGATGTATTGAACCATTATTTATAGCACTTAAATTCATTTGAAGCATTGCACTAATAATTTGTTGTTTGATAATAGAATTTTAAAACTGATTGATAGTTTTACTTCTTTATTAGTTTTATCTTAAATTGTGCTACGCAGTTATTGAAATGATTTAATTCCTAACGGACCGATCTTGTTTCTTTGAGGCCGCCTCACAGTTTCAAATAGACAAGCATCGTATATAATTTAACAACCTCGAGTGTGCATTAAATACCCTTTAAATTTATGTGAAAGGGAAGATTCATTTCTTTAGAGCCACATCACCCATTAGCTCTAAGTGAATATTTTTGCTCTACCGTGAATTATTATTATTTTGTGAATTTAATTGGGAGTTTTCACGACCAACGTAGTTCTCATGGAGACTAGCCTAATTCCATGTCGTGTAAGAATTCTCACGCAACAAGCATTTCAAATAATTCTTGAAGAGCACAAGCCGACAATAACACAATACAACAAAACGACATGAATTTTATTGCTTAGAACAGCGGAAATTTGGTTATACTGTAATAATCTCGAAGGGAGAGGAGAAACTATAATATGCTTTGTGTTCCATCCATTTCTCTAAAACCCAGCAAGTTTAAGAGATACTTCAAAACGAAGCATCTCAGCTCAAGGAAGAAAGATATCGACTTCTTTAAAAGTCAAAGTGAACGACTGCCAACACTAGAATTGATGATACGGGAATCTTTTCGTAGAACATAAAGGCTGATCTGAAAGCCTCCTTTGAGATTTCAAGGAAAAAAGCTACTGTTAAACAACCACACATTATCTGAAAAAACTTTTAAGTTCTCTGATATTGTGTATACTGAAAACATTATTCTTACTTGAACTTTTAAAGCTTCCAAAAGCTTGTCTTGGTAATGTTCTATTGATTTGACGTCGGTAATACCAGGTCGATCAGCTGTTAACAAAACGACGGCCGAAAATAAACCTAATTCGGTGTCGTTCAAAGCCAAAGCATTGAAATTATTTGCAAATTGAAGTAGTGCTGAAATAAATTCCGCCTGAAAAAAATGTAATGACACACATTGCAGATATACATAAGTGCTTACATATTATTTAAATAAAAAAAATCACAATTAAGTTAATTTTGGAAAAATATGACACCCAAGATAGAAAACAAATTAAGAATGGTATAAAATTGCAGTAAAAAGTTGAAACATTTGTGAAACTATTTATATTTATTACACACAAATTTACTTACATCGTACATAATTTCTAATTGTTGTCTTGTTACCGTCGTTCCATCATCGAACATCATCGACGAATCGGAAGTCAGTTTAGCCACGTGACTCAACCATATTTCGAAAAATCCTAACTTAATAAGTATTAGTTGATCGTCTTGTCCTAGATCGCAAAAGCCAGGAACACGTTTAGCAAACTCAACGACTCTCTGAACCGATGGAGTCATATTGGTGGCAAATTGTTGCCACAGCCAACATCGTTGCTGTTCGTTTGAAGTTGAACCTAGACATATTTGAATAAAATTAATGTAATGTATCATTGCAAATTGTTTCCTAAATTGTTCATAAAGGTTGCTTAACACCTTAAAAACATCTTTAATCTATTTATACTTGTAGGAGATTCGGCCCAAGAATGCGAAATGATCCCCAGCTCTTTTCCAGGTGTATTTTTCCTGTAAAAAAACCATATGATGGAACGATTGGAAGACTTTTTATGAAATGATTGTTTTGAGTAAGTAAAATTACACGTTTGTAGACAATTTGTAACTAGATTTGACACCTTTTTAATTAAATTACATTGATGCGTCGATATGCTAGCGATAGATCACTACGGTTAAAACAAAAGTTGCTAAGTTATTTTACTAGTTTTCCATATTTCTAACACAATTGAATAACTATTAAGAGTATTCTATTTTAAAATGTATAATAATAGAATCATATTTAACTTTGAAAATAATTTTACTAAATACAAATTGGCAACGCTGTCTTATACTATATTCATTAGCAAATAAATGAAGAATGCAGTTAATTGTATGAAACAGCAGTTGATGAAAAGGATTTGAACTGGAATGAAAAGGATTGATTTACTTTGTGCGTCCACCGTTAGAGGGCATTTAGGGTAACATCTATCAGTCTGCGCACTTTTCGTAGTCGAAAAATAAACTTTGTTTTATATCTCTATTTACTATTTACTCAATGAGTTATCTCAGTAATTGTTTAGGGTAACAAACATAGTATCATATCGCAGTAGCAGTATTTCGTAATTTTTAGTAACATTTCTGTTTGACAAATTAAATAAGTAAACATTAATTTAAAGCCATTATTTATAAAAGTAGTCAGATGCGCATTACGGGAGAGAGGGTTAGGGTGATGTCGTATTGTAAGAGTGCAAGAAGCCCGCTAGAATACGCGATACTCCCAATGTCCGAGTCCGAATCGATAACTTAAGTAGCGCTTGCCCTGTAGTATTCACTTTACATTCTGATTAAAGTTTGATGTTGCCACATTGTCGGTTTAATCTTTAATATGCAGATAATATAAATTAAATAATTGCTGTATTATTTATTCATATATATTATTTTCAGCATAGTACATTAGAACTTATTATGATACTTAATGAAATGAATGAATAATAATGCAATGTATATTATGTCTGATATTTTCTTGAACATCAATCTGAAACTTTAATCTTGAATTAATTGTCGAAAATATTTGATACATGTATGATGCTTAAAGTATCTTAAACTCCTTATTACGTACTATTTACTCTAGTTATACCTCTTTTACTCTTTATATTATAGAGTAATTAACCACTTTTATTTACAAAGAGGAAAAGAATAGGCGTAAGGCTTAAATTATTACACGCACATAAAAACTAAGAAGCTAAAACTTTGTGTATAATGAATTATACATAAATTATTAAAACAAAACAAAAAATATTAATAAAAATAAGGGCGAAGCAAGAAATGATTGAAAACCACGAAAACTAAAAAATAAGCGCGTTTAAAATTAATTAATTAATGGAACAAGAAGAAACTATTGGATAGTAAATTTTCGCATGGGCCCAAGGAATCACTGCCCATTAGTTCCGCGAAAATATAAATTATGAATTAATTCAAATGAAAAGAATAATTAATCAAAATAAAATCATGGATAAATCAGAGTGTCGATTCTAGTAACGCGAAAATAATTAAGTAATTAGGCATGAAGCCTTATAGTATTTAGTGTAGATTAAAATAATTCGGATTGAATGAATAAGGTCATTATGCGTTATCTAAAAAAATCTAAATTATTAACACGGAAATTGTAAGAATATTATTCGATATTTGCTGAGACCTAGACTAATAAATTGTAAACGCCATTTTGATTTAACTAATTGCTCGCATTAAGAAGTATTTATTTATTTTATTAATTGTAAGGCGTTGATTGTTTTATTTTTAAATACAAGAATATTTATTTAAACTGCTTGTAAGCTCTAGTTCAGAATTATCAATACATTTTATTAAGTCAAAGCAATTTTCTTTTATTTTATCTGCCCGTGCTCATAACGGACAGTTCGTTGCTATTAGGGGTACGTAAAGCTAGTTAAATTCAGGTAGATTCAGTGTAATCAAATCAGTAAAGTTTACGTAAACCTACCAATGGCTAGGTACAGCGTTTTATTTATTCAGTAGTGATGAACTAAGAGATTAGATAACACCAAATATTCTGAATCAATAATTAACATAATAACTTTTTTTAGTAGTGGATCAATCGAAGTGAGTTTTAAAACGAAGAATATTCTATCAAAACAATAACCGATCTCTTGGTACCTACAAAGTGAGAGGTGGGAACGTTACCTAATCCATACAAGGATTCCGCTCTCATCAATGTCACGTTGAGAGTAACCCTCTCCCCCAAAATAGAACGCGACAATATAATTGTCTTTACTAAATAATTCGAGAAGGAAACAAGCAATTTTAACAAACTTCATTCGATCGAAATCAGAATGATAATGAATTCCAAGATTTCTCAAAACACAAATAAATAAAATAAAATAAATTTAAAGTGTATGTGATTAAAGAATTATTGTCTGTTCAACTCTTTCAAATTCAAAGTATCTATATTAAAATTTATGTAGATCGAATAAATCTTAACTTATTATTTAGCAAATTTCCTAGATCCTCACTAATTGTTACATGTAAAATGAAATAATTTTGTTTGTTAATAAAGTATTTTAAAGGCAATCGTGTTTTATTATGATTATATTTTATTAATTTGTGGACCGTACTTGTTTTATTAATATTGAATCTTGGTTTTAATCAGGCAAGGTTCCATGAACCATTATGTCATTGTTAATCTTATTAGTGTATGAATTTATTAAAACCTCCAAATAACATTTTACTAATTTTAACTACGCTTTAAACAAATCATTAATTATTGCTCTACCCTTCCCGGTTAACTTGAGTGTATTTTGACAAGAACTGATATATCGTTATTATATCTTGTTAAAGTCAACTCAATTCCATGTCACAAATTTCAAGGTGAAAGTATGAGCATTATTGAGTTAAGTTTAAACTTTAGAACGCTTGATTGTTTCGTCAGTAATGAATAATAACTCAAATATAATTTGTAATTTAAAATACCTGGTGTTGTTGTGGTGATAGGAGAGGAATCGTCACATCCTTCAGTCGTTGAAGCGACTTCTTGCTGTTGCTCCGCAGGTTCTGAATCAGGTACTGATGATGTAGGTGTGGGAGGTGTCATTTCATCATTATATGATATCCCGTTAGATGTTGTACTGAAAGATGAAACGCTAAATTTAACAAATTTCCTCTTATAAATAATATACTCAATAATTAATAAGGTGTAATAAATTTAATTCTTAATATTTAATAATGTATGAGAATAATCTGAATTAAATTTAAGTAAATGCTGTATGGTGTGGATGGTGCCAGTTGTGTTAAAATGCTTTAGATAATGTGGACTGTTGCCAAGTAAACATTAAAATAATTTTTTTACTGTACGTCAAAAACGATTAAAAGTTCTTTAGAAAAATGTTTATATCAAGTTCCATTCGTTCTGGATCAATTATATGTTTTACAAAAAAGCGATAAATATTCGAGAATTTACTTAATATTGAAAAATATTTTTTTTTTACATTAAGCTATTGAGATGTAGGGAATGCTTCTTTAATCTGGTGTACCGACAGAAACATTGAAATGTAAGAACAATAATATATGTGACTAATAATTATATAATAATGGTGTCACTTTACCTCTCTTTGAGAAAAAATCACTATGGGTATTTCTCAAATTTTACCATTGCATCTTCAAATACAAGTTATATAAAAAATTTATTAAACACAATAAAAGTGATACAAGGGACGCATTTTAAGTTTTCAAAGATGAGCAATAAGTGACGCTATTGAGCTAATGTAGCATTCTAATAATTAGAAAATTTGATATTTGTTATTCTTAAAAACAGGAGAACTTAGAAATTGACCGAGTAATTTCCTTATATTTTGCATTTAAGAGAAGCAATTTCGCGAAAAAATGGAAGATTTTCATTGGATGATTTTCTACGATTTTAGTAGAGCTAACTCAAAAACATTTCCTCGAATCATTTTTTTTTTTACTTTTATTATTAAAGCCACAACCATAAAGCTACTTTCCTACTTGTTCGTGGTGGTATTTCCGTTAGTGATGCATTTTGTAACGGTCGACCAAAATTTGGTTGTTATTCAGGATGTAACATAATGTAACGCAACAGAAAGATATTAGACGTGTTCACTTCTTGGGATTCAAACAGAAAGATCATTAATAGTTTAAATAGATAATCTAAGGGAAAACGCGATTTATTAGACACAGGCAAAATAATTGCAGCATACACATCTTGTGAGCTTGCATCTTGTAGACGGCCGCAAGGAAAGAACTTACCACGACGAAGAAGTTATTGATGGCACAGAGAAAAAAGAAATAGTTTCACGCGAATGTGTTTTTTTACTTCTGTATGTTAGAGAGAGAGAGAGATAATTGAAAAAATAAATTGAGTAAGAGACTTTTAACTAAACGGGAGTGAGTTCGAAGTTTCGCTCGCGAGGGGGCGTCACGATTGACCGCTAATATATAAGCAATAAAAATCATAGAGGGTAAGCTCATTAAAGCTTAGAATTTGATTAGATCAGAAGCGCTTATAATCAATTAATCAAAAAACCTTTTATTGGCATATTAACATAAAAGTACAATAACAAATCAGATAAGGAAGTAAAATAAATGAAATTTCAAACGTAAATAATAAGAAACAAAAAAAGAGAAAATATTACAAAGAAATAAGAGAAAACGAAAATTACAAAACAAAAACTAAAAACATACAAATTCAAATAATAAATTATCACTAAAATGCAATTCTTCACTGAAATAACCCGAGCTTCATCACTTCAGGTCACAGAGAAGGCATCTAAGCCTTATCTATCTATCATTATCACGTAATTAATCTCAGCACTTTGTCAACAATTATCCTTTTTTCTTCCCGTACTTATCCCTTCCCTTATATCGCTTAGTCATATCTACTTTATTCTCCTTTCCTGCCCTTCCATTCACTTTCCAGCTCCACCCTTCCCTTCCTTCCCCCCCTTCTCTTCCTTACGCCCACCCTATAAAATCTCCTTCTATTTATTTCTCCCATTATTTTCTTCATTACTTCCAGACCTTTTCCTTTATACCTCCAGACTTAACCTCAAGTTTTCTCCCATTTCTCTTTCTCCCTCAGTCCATACAATCCCTACGCATTCCTTAACCCATTGATTCCAATTTTCTTCCATATCCCCACATATCCTACACATTGTCTTCCTTTTTTAACCAAAATTTGTTCACTCCTTCTTCATTACCGCACCTTAACCTCGCAATCATCTCTTTCTTATTTATACCCATGCTTGATACTAGGTAGTCTCACATCCCATCTTTTTTTTTCATCCATTTATATCTATTGTTGTACCTACTATTCTCAAATTTTTCTTCTCTCTCTCTTGCCTTTACGCATCCTTCATTCTTACAACTACCTCACTTACACCTTCCTTACCTTCCACCAATCTCTCAAAACACCTCAATGCCGACCATCCCACTCTCTCATTCAACTTCATTCTGCTCGTAACCCAATCATTCACTCCTACTTCCTTCCTTGCTTTCATTAATCCTTCCATATATACCTCCCTAGAAGCCTGGGATTTTAATCAATGAAAACCTTCCGCTCAAAGTTCATAATTCTTTTTACATCCAATCCTATGGTTCTTTTCATGATTCCTAGTTGCACCCTTTCTACTATCTCTCTTTCTTCCACAACCCGTACTTCTGCTCCATACAACATGATACTTCTAACACATACATAAAATATCTTTCACCTCCTTTTCAAAGACTCTACAAGCCTTCTCTCTCACAGCATTCTCAATCTTTCTATAGCTGTTCGTGCCTGTTTAGTAATCATTTCAATATGATCCTTACACCTACCATTTTGAGACAATGTGAACCCCAAATATTTAATCTTTTATACTCTTTCTATCTTAACTCCTCCTCTGCTAAACTCATCCTTTCTAAATTCCCTCGCTCCCTTCTTACACACCATCACCTTCGTTTTCACAATCACTACCAACCCCCTCCTGTCCATATATTCTTCAGCCTCTCAATCAGTTCATTCATCTCTTATTTTCTATTCGCCATGCATACATCATCATCAGCATGTGTCAGAGACCATACCTTTTTCTTTCCAATACAAATTCCCTCAGCTTGTCGCTTCTTCAATACCTCCTCCAGATCTGCAATATAAATATTGAAAAGCGTAGCACTCAATGGGCACCCCTGTTTAACTCCTCTGTGTGCCTCAAACCATGCTGACACCACTGGTATGGCTGGGTATTTGGAATCTGGAATAAGTATAAAGGAGAAAAGAATGACTGCAAGGTTTAGATGTGGGAGTGAGGAAGGGGAAAATAAGTACTGGCTGAAAGAGGAAGAAATATTATGTAGAATATGTGGGAAAAAGGATGAAAAATGGAGTCATTGGATTACGGAGTGTGAGGGAGGGGAGAAAATGAGCGATAGGATGTATGGGAAAGAGATATGGCGAGTGTAGTGAGGAGCTTGAGTGAGATTTGGGAATAGGTTAGGGATGGGGTATAGAAAATAGGATTGAGAATGAGGTAGGTGGCGGGAACAGGAATAGGGAAGGAAATAGCCTGGACTTCTCCCGGGAAAGGGAAATCCCCTGTAAATTTTTAGTTTTATTAATTTTGTAATTAATGGGAAGCATGGGATTAATGGGAATTTTGGGAACGAAAAGAAGGGAATCTATCTTCTTTTTAATATTTGCGATTATGAATTGTATATTATGGTTTTATTATGAATTGTTTATTTTGTTGGTGGACATGTCCGAGTAAGACTAAGATGCCGATGTGTTTATTTAATTAAGTTAAAATTTGAAATTAAGTTATTATTGTGAGCAGAATTTATGCCAATAAAGGTTTATTTATTTATTATTATTTAATGTCTCAATGTCTACCTAGTCACTTCTTAGTATCAGCGATTTTCACCACCTCAAAACCCTGTTAAAGTTTTCAAAAAGTATGTTATTTTGAAATATCTACCTTCAGACTAAAAAAAACTTTTTGTTTTTAGAATCGGTTTGAACGAATTTAAAAACGTATGAAGCTTAAAGGTCAATATTTTGAAAATCAATAAATGTAATTAATTTAAGTGTTTTTGTAAGAACTTTAAAGGTGACTTTGAGGTTATCATTATTGATATGTTATACAAGGCTGCTACGTTTTTTTTATCGTTAGTATTCAAACGGTGCTAAATATCACTTATAATTATATTTCACATATGAACATTTATAATGTACCTAGTAGGTGTGACCATCATAAGTAATGGCTTGCGTGAAAGATGTTTGGTATTTTCTTCGGTATAACCACAGTTCGCGTGATGTGCTTGTGATACTGTTAGTATAACATCAAAGACTGTCGGAACGGAACCGTCAGTACCAACGGTAGTGATTGACATAGAATCACTTCCAATTTCGGAAGCCGTAACGCCACCTATAAATGAAAGCAAAATATAGCATAATAAATTATTTTTAAATTTAATTAGTATAGCACAATCGACAGTATTCATCTTACAGTTTAACCTTAATCTCACCCTAGAAAACTACACATGAACAACCGTTTTTTTTTTATTTGCTGTAAAACCAGTAACAGGAAACTCATTAAATTTTTTTATTTTGATTCTACTATCGACTGAAAGGATAAAACATAATTTGATAAAATAAATTATTTTTTGCAGTTACATCGCTACTTTCATGTGCAGATTTCTACAGGTAAGGAATATTCCATTATTTACAATGCTTAGTAGGTAAAACGGCTATTTAGATGATTTTTGTCAATACCCACATATATTTTGTATCGATTCTTCAATTATTTTCAATGCTTAGTAGGTAAAATAAGTATTTAGATGACTTTTGTCAATACCCATAT
>WYDF02083741.1:0-11078 GCA_009867245.2 Adranes taylori | reverse complement strand
ATTAGTACAATACTTTAACAAAAATCGTCCTTATTTTCGACATAAATAAAATCGGATTTTTGTGCTGAGAGTCCAATTTATTTGAACAATCTCTACTAAAGCTTTAAGAGGACGTTGGCGGCTGTCTAAAGTATACAGATTTCTTTTTGCTTGAACTCTTGGCCTTCGGTTAAAGAACGTCAAATTATACCTTAAGGGTAACAATCATACACTGTGGCGTACAATAATAATTTTACTACGGATTTTGCACAGCAATGAAAAGAAAATTTTATGTGGAGTTACTAGCATTCAAAAGATATAGGACATTCGTATAAGAGGGAGATATTAGTTGCAAGTATTGCAAGTAAAGGAAACCGGCTTGGTTTTAGAAAATCTCATTACGGGAAATCTATTGCAAAAATAAGAATATTTTCAAATGCTTTATTTTTAACTATAATTTCGATTATAAATTCTTTCTGTATTTAGTTACACACGAGGACCGCATATTGACGTTTATATAAATTAATTAACATTGAAATAATTCAACAATATAGAAATAAGAAATAAATCAGTAATCAATAAGTTAATAAATTGATTTGATATAACATTAATTTTATATAAACCTCCAAATAACTTTAAAATGTTGAAAACTTCCCGCCAAAAGACACTTATTAAAGAAATGGACCGATCAAGAAAAAAAAAAAAACATCCGCTTATAGTATATGTTTACGAAAGAAAAAAAGCTATTAATGTCAAGAATCGGTCGGTTCTTCGAGAAAATTTATGAGTTTCGTACATGTGTTTTTCTAGTTAAAAGAAGCTTCGACCAAGTTGAACTTAGATTCGATGTTCTTTCAACGAACGGCCAGCTCGCCGTTGAATGGGACTGTACAACGCGTAGTGTCCCTGCCGGCCTACCGATTATTCAGTCGTTCGACACTCGCACGGCAGTAATACCGGCCACTTTTCGAGAGCAACTATCATGAGTTTGACTTCCGACGGTATCATATACTTTTTTAAGTTTCTTTCAGAATTCGTTGCAACTTTCCCTCGCGGTACTTGTTTGCTGTCGGACCCACGCCTGTATTTAGCCTTAGATGGATCGTACCACCCGATTAATCTTAATCTTCTTTTTTTTTTCTTTTTCTCGTATATTCATCATAACTCTTATTCTTATGTTAAGCAAATAATGCCAGAACCGTGATCCTGCTTTAATAGAATTAAATACTGTAGCGCATTGAGATGTTACATTAGCAGTTGAATAACCTTCGACATTTGTTTCCATTGAAAATTGTGACAGCTCTAAAATCGGCCAAGTAATTTGAATAGTTTAATTTCAGAAAATTGAAATTTCTAAAGCTATATTATAACATGGCTGAAATATTCCAGTTCTCTTAAATACCACTTCTTTATGCTATAATCGGCTGCTCATCTAATGGACAACGCGTATCAATGGGAGCGCTGGGTACATAAATAGTTTTATTTTACAAAAAAATTTGCATAGATTAGAAATAAAATATGTTTGTATTAAAAGACTTTTTCTAGGATTGAAAAGGGTAAATTTACGTGAAACTTATAAAGAGTGCAAGAATCGAGTAGAGCGTCTGCGAAAGGGAGAGCCAGTGGAGGAATATTAACAGGTGTGAAACTAGAAATTACAGAATATTAGTGGAAGAATGGGAAGGTATTCCGGCAAAGGCGATAAGGATTGGGCAGAAGTATAGGCTGAATTTGACAGTATATGTGAAGAACGATTGTGGTGAATTTTTGAGAAGAATGCGTGAATATATTGATATAGTGGGGTAAAAGATAGAATTGTTGACGATAATGGGAGATTGGAATGCGAGAATAAGTGATAAAGGAGAACTGTGGGCAGGAGAGGATGGGGACGTAATGGAAAGAAAGTTAATTGAAAAAGTGTGCACTAGAATGGTAAAAGGTTATGGAAATGATCGGGATAGGGGGATTTGACTGTAGGTAAGGAATGTATGATGGGAGACTGGAATTGAGAATATACATATAGAGGACATGGAAATGGTCAGTCAATGATTATGTAATTATGAATGGGAGTGCAAGAAAGAATGTGAATAGGGAAATAGGGAGATCATATGAGGCCCATATGCGATTTTGTGATTTTATTTAAATGAGGAAGTTGAAATTTCAAGATTATTAAAATCTTAATCGATGAACAGGTAAAAATTAAGAAAAGAATGAGGCACAAGAAAGGAAGGTACTTAATAAAGTTATTAATAAAGTAGCGAAGGCGAACTACGGAAGGATTTAAAAACGAAGGAAGCAACTGATGTGAAGTTTTCTCCTGAGAAAGCATTGTTTGTATGGTAAATACAGCGTAGGGTTGAGTTGGGAGAAAATATAGGACAGATGGAGATAAAAAAACAGGAGAAATTGCATTAGGAAGTTTGATGTAGATATAAGCGTGGGGGAAATACGAAAAGTGGATAATAACAAAATAGGAAGTGCAGTGCCAGTGCATCCTGATGGAGTTCCGGTAGAGGTCTGGAAAAGAGAGGCGCAACTGCGATGGCAAAGGGTATAACTGAGGTTTGGACTGGAATAATGAATGTATCAGATGAGTGGAAACAAGGAGAAATGGTGCCAGTATATAAAAGAGGAGAGTTGAAAGATATGTAATAAATGGGATGCAAAGATTGTATGCTAGAATAGTGAAGAGCAAATTACAGAATGATATAAATACAAAAAAAGTGTGAGGTGTTAGGAACAATCAATTACATAATAATGCAACAGACATTGTGTTTACGGAGAAAGCCCTATTTGCTATGTTTAGACGATCTGCGTTTGATAAGATAGATCCGGTGAAATTATGGGTTAGAATGGAGGAAGTGGGGTTTTTAAAGAGATTAGTAATGGCGAGTAAATATATCTACAATGGAGCTGTAGTAAGAGGATAGGGGCAGAAGTAGGATGATGATTTAATTTTAAAAAATTGAATTCAACAAGGGTGTCTCCTAAGTGCCAGTTGGTTTCATGTATACCTGTGTGACTTAGAAGATGTATGGAGAAATGGACAAATGGGATAGAGATAAAAAAGAAAATTTGGACACGTGGATATGATGACGTTATTATGTGCATAGCAGATAATAGAAAAGAAATTAATGTGATGATAGAGCGGGTAGACAGATATATGAAATATAGAGGACTCGAAGGGAATGCAAAGAAAACAAAAATACTAGTATGCCAGAAAGGTGCAAGAAGAAGCGCAAAAATGTCTTTTAAAAGGATAATTGGAATAGAGAAATCGCTCCTGATGAAATTGTACTACAAGAGCTATAAGGTAGGTGTGGATGGGCTTAACAAAATGGTAAGATATGAGAGGAAGGTGATGATGGATGACAATGTTAAAGTTAAATGGGTGTACTTAGATGCAATTAAGGTGATGGTAGAAGGGGGAAGCATGAGTGTGTAGAGCAAGGTATGGAAAACATTTATGAAAGGTTTAGATGGTCCATGAAGGAATGGTATCTTAAAATGATGGAGAAAATTTATAATATAAAAGAAGTGATAGAGAAAATGACGGATATAGGAAAACAAAAGCGGGATTTAAGATTAAGGAAAATAAGATCCAACGATAAGCATAAATATATAATGATTGAGGGTAGAATACCACAGTATTTGATGATGGATGGAAGTATGAAGGAAAGAGGACGGTTGCCAGATTTAGATAAAGGAGCGAGGCGACAGGGAAGCGATATTGGATGAGGGAAGAGGAAAGAAACACGTGTAAGAAAGAAAAAATGGGAGCACTGGGCAAAGGAATATGAGGGTTTGGAATATGAGAGAATGGAATCAGGAGGAAAGAAGTATGGCTGACCATTTGAAGAATGTACGTCATCGCACGGGAGAGGATTAGGGATAACGAAAAAGATTGTCATGCGTTGAAGGAAGGGGTGATTCTAGTTAACATCGGGGGATAGGAGTAGATTGTAGGAGGTACATTTGCTTGCTGGTGATATTTTTCTTGTTCCTACGACATTTTTCATTCTCAAAATAAGAATTAGATATTGTTTTTGTATTTAAGAAATATTGTATTGTGTTATATTCAATTTTGTTAAATTGAAGATGCCAATTCATATTTTTAGTAATAAATTTATATATATATATATATATATATATATGTTTATATCTCTTTTAAATATCTAATGAAAACTTATAAGATTAGTTTTTCCGACGCCTATGATTTAAAATGTCTTTTTTCTTTATTACATCGAAACCTGCCTACAAATGGAGAAGAAAAGTTTGTTTCTGAGGGTGGATCCAAATCCTCATATTGCTACTTGAGGCTTGTAATGGTCATCTTATGCCAGAGCGAAGTGCCTCATTGCGATCGACAAGGGTTACACGTGAGTTACGTATAGGTTATGCGCATCGTCGAAACAAAGAGAATCGGATTTGACTAATAAATAATATCGAAAAAATTGCATAAGGGAAGACCTTGACACGTGTGTGCTGAAAGTGGGTACTTTTATACGGTCATAATGGTATTATTTGTTCCCTTTAGTGTTAAAAGCTTTACAAGAAAATTCGTGAGCAGAATTTAAAAAAAAAGAGATTATAAGTTTTAATTTAATAACAATAGCGGTAAATATAACCAATGAGAATACCTTAATCTTATTTAATTATTTGATCTACCAATCAATTGTCTCTAAAGCATACAATTACTTGTAAGATTAGAAAGTAAATCTTCGTAGAAAGGGAAGGCTTAAAAAGAAAGATCTTAATTCTGCTGAATCTAGGATATAAACGATATTTGTTTTACCATAGAATGAGATAACACTGCACTTTTTAAAAAGTTTATATATAGCATTTTTGAATATGAGGTATGATCAAATAATCCGTGGAATTATTATTTTTCTCGAATAATCCCTATTTATTCCTTAATGTTAACATTGTCCCCTTCAAGTAATCCCCAATTGAACATAATAAGAACAATGAAAATAAGCCCCGTTGGACAGCTTTTGCGATTCAATCTTGATCTCGTAAATATCGGCAAAACGTCGTCCTTTCATGGTGTTTTTCATCTTTTGGATTAGAGAAAAGTCTCAAAGTTGAAATTAGAGGTTAAAGTTGGGTGAAACTGGAGGATGTGGAAATATCACGGTGTTGTTCTTTATCAAAAATTTACCAATAATGAGAGAAGTGTTCGTAGATACATTATCCTTGTGCTATCGCCCGGATTTATTTCACTAAAAATTTGGACGTTTTCTTCGGATTGTTTTATGTAAACGGCATAAAAGGTCTAGGTAGTACTCTTTGTTGATTGTAGGGCCTGATGACAAAAACTCATGGTGAACTATGCCCTTAATATCGAAAAACACTGAGTAGAACCTTCACATCCAAGCGAACTTAGAAAGTATTTTCCGATCTTGGGTTTTTAGAAATCTTTTTTTCGGACTATTGGGCCTTAGATTTGATATTATCCTTGATTTGATGATTTGATTGATACACCCATGTTTCGTAACCAGTTATGATTTGTTTGCATAGTTAAACAGATATGGATTGTCGATAATTTCAATAAGCAGCTACTCAGCTGTGTGACTTCAACACACAGCTCAGTTGAAGTCACATAGTTTACTGCCACTTGTCTCATACCCAACTTCTTTGCTAGTGAATCGGTGGTTGTTTATAACTATTTTTTCCACGTTTCCGATGTTAATATCAGTTATTGATGTGTTAGGATGCCCAGGACGCTAGTACTCCTCAATATCCCGTGAATGTCTTTAAAACGCCACTATCGCTTACAAATGTTTCTTTCATTCAAAAAAGAATTACCAAAAGCAACATTTAACATATACAGCACTGTACTGTACTTTATTTTATTCTTAACACAAAACTGAATGCAAATTCCTTCTTCCAATTTTTTTACAAGTGGTAAATCTCCTTGACACCAAAACATAAATAACCTTATTTATAGCTAGCAAAAACTAAATTGTCAATGAGGTTGCAATTGTTAACATACGTTTGGGGAAATATCTTTACCAATAAAACAACAACAAAAATTAAGCAGTTCGACTTCCAAAACCCGAGAAATTTCAGAAATACGAAAATTTTCTGATCATACCTCGTATATTTCTGACAATGAATCAATCAAAAAACCTTTATTGCATATAACATACATGGACAAAAAACAAATAAAAGTAAAATAAACAATATTTCAAGAAATAAATTATATCATAAAAACTATATATAAAATCAGTCAAAAACAAATAAAAAGATCCCAAATTTCACAAAACAAAAATTCATAACACTCACTGACATAACAAAAACTTCCTTTCTTCAGGTCGTAGGGCAGGCTTCCAAGTCTTCTCTATCTATATTTTCCAACATTTTCACTTTTCCTTTTACTGCACCCTGCATTTTCCAGCGGTATATTTTTCTACCATTAACCCCTTGTTACGATTTACTTGTTACGGAATTAATCAAAGCAGGATCGTAATTTGTTTATAACTACTATACTGCTTTTCATATTTTATTCTGTTTGTAACATAATTTGCTCTTGCATGAGATTCAGGATATGGTTAGGAATTCGTTGTTTTTCGTTGTTAGATTTATTCATCTATGAGTACGGCCCTGGAATGAACTTCTCTTCTGTACCAACGGCGTTGAAGTTGACAGGATTAAATAAATGATTTTTGGCTGAATAATACATAGATGAAGTCGAATTGGGCATTGGCAGATGTAGAACTTTATCGATGCGGACTCGTAGTAGGATTTTTGTAGATATGCTCGCAGATGTAGAAATGCATTGAAACGGTATGATAATTGACTTTTTGCTGTTGGATAATAATGCTGTGATAATAATGCTGTGGATAATAATTGCTGTTGGATAATAACACCCTTTCTTCTCAAGAACCTCTATAAATCTCCTCCATTAGTCTGCCTTAGTTCATCCTCTTCTTCTCTCCTTCTCCTTCCCTTTACTTCTCCTCCTCCATCCTCCAATCATTTCTGGTCTCCGTGTATTCTATCCGGCAAGCTTCCTGCCTTCTGACCTTCATTATCTCCTTAGCCAACCTTTTGTTCTTTATAACCTCCCCATCAATCTGAACATATTTCATATTACTATTTCCCCCCTTAACTTTTCTCACATTATATTTCTCCAGCATCCTTTTTATCACGTCATTCACTTCTTTAACGCTACTTACGCAGTCCCATGTCACTTTGCCTAATTGTTGAATAAAGCTTTTCTTGTTTTCCTCATCCTATTTATATGTCACCTCATTACCCACCATCCTTTACTTACATTCCCACTCCTCCATCCTTTTCTTCTGCGTTCTCCACCTCGTCTCTATTGGGAACTGATCGGATTCGACCCTCGAACCAACTTTCATATTTTCCAGACATTCCACGTAGTCTATTAGCGAACCTCCACCATGACCCCTAAATGTTAAATACCCATTCCAATGCCCTTCCGTACATCCATTACCTACAATCATACTTTCTTCCTCAATCCAATCTACGAATCTTTGTATTTCTTCATTTATCACTTTATCCATTGATCTTCTTTCTACATAAACTCCAGCATCATCAATCCATCTCCCTCCATGCTCTCCTATTCTTACATTCCAGTTTAGCAAGCATATCCCACATTCTTAACATTCACAGATCCATTCACTCATCCTTCTCTCAAATTTAGCCGACTGCCCATTTACGTAAACCCTCACTATCATCATTATTTTACCCCCACTTTAATCATTCGTCCATATCTTCCACTCAAATATCTCTTCTTCAGCCTTTATCTTCTCTAAACCTCTCCTCACCCCCGTAATAATTCTCCCTCTAGCTCTAGTTTTCACTTTTTCTTTTACTGCACCCCGTATTTTCCGGCGGAAATCCCTTAATAACGCTTTTTCCACCTCCTCCAATCGCTCTTCCTCAACACACGTTTCCACCAATTCTACAACATCAAACCTTTTTAATATTCCATTACGTCCCTCATTCCCGATTTGCTTCTTAGGCCAGGAACATTCCAGCAAACCCCTTTTAAGTTAGCAGTTCCCCTATCACTCTCTCTGTCATTTCTCCTTCAACGCTTACAACGCTGTTACCTTCTGTTCCCACATCCTACCTATTCATCTCCTTAGAAGCCTGCCCTTTCCCGTTTGGCTTTGCTTTTTCTCTGCGGCCATGCCTTTCCTTATTTCCACAACTTTTCCCACGTATTTGGTGGAAGCAATTTAATATTATGAAAGCTCTAAAATGACCGACAAAGGATGGAATAAAATGATGCAGTTGTATGAAGAAAGCATGTATGAAGGGAATTCGGAAGAAGTTGTTCAGAGAAATTAACATCAGTGTTGAAAATGATATTTAAAATATCATCAAAATATTAGTATTTTAGCCACTTCCTGGGGCATTGAAGGTATTAATGTAGATGATGTTCAAACTTTGCTAAAATCACAAGAGGAGCGTTTAACTAATAAAAAGTCCACAGATACTTAAGTTGGCTTAAGTTAATAACAGAGGACTCACTTATCTACCTGATTCTTAACTGCAATTTAAATATAAATAAAACCTTTTTAAATTTGCACTTCGAGGAAGTCCAGTTGACCAAACAAATAGTAAATTTAATAACAAAGTTATAAATAAATGTAAGTGAAATTTGGTGCTTATTTGCATTGTAAAACTTTTCCATGCGGTGGTAGTAAAAAACGAGAAATATTGACAACGAAGCAAAAGTATTTGGCGCCCAATAAATAATCCTATAATTACTATTCATAATACTATATGAAGCATGGAATGTGGGAATATTTCTGCCCATTTGATTCCATGTAGAATATGTTACATGCAGAGTTAGTTAACTTTTATAGAATTCTATGGTCAATAAGCAGATTTTTCTTTCATACATATTATTTATTTGAAATGTTTATTACCGATCGATTCAGATAAGTTGACTCCCAGAATCATAGTTTAAACATCAAAAGAGGATATTATCAATTCATTATAATTGGTGCTTCACAACTAAACAAATATCTATGTATATATTTTGACGTTCAATGCTCGATGGTAAACGGAAAAAGGTGCAAATAAAATTAATGAAACTAACGAAATGCCGGAGTAATAAGAAAATGAAAACAAGGCTAGCATATGCTCAGCGCAAAGATATTGTCAGTTAGTAGATAATTCGTAATGTGGTATTATGAACTTGAGCATAATAATGTAAGCATTGACAGTTCAAATATATATTCTACTGATTATTTATACCGTTAAGGTGTCCAATTTTTGGTGCTCGCTCTTCCTTTATCGATTTTTATCTTTCATATATCAATTTAGTTTATGTATCTAATACGTACGGCATGTACGTCAAAGATTAAAAATTTTGATTGGCAGGAACGTTTTAGAAATTTGTAACTCCATGCATCTTACGATTTCTCTAAAACTACTGAACTGATTGATGTGAAATTTGATACGCACAAGACTTTGCACAATGAAGAATATTTTTATATTCAACGTAGGAATAATTCATCAATTTTTAAATTTGAAATAAATTTACTATATTCCCTAAGAAGCTGCACTGTTGAAAACCGCAATGCGCATGTACTAAAATTGGTCCAGCTCTAATAACTTTAATACCACGCATAGTTGCCACATATCAGACTTCTAAATAAAATTTTTGACAATCTCTGCGAAACTATAGAAAAGAATTCATTCCAATAAACTCGGTTCTCTGTTTAAGATTCTTTCGACTTTATTGGAAACATTTTTTTCCCCGTGTGGAGTTGCTGGTCTCCTATCGCGCGCCTCCCCAGATAGCGGAGAGGGGAAAGCATGTTAGATATAACGGGTACCTGGGAAATAAAAAACCAGGGGCGGGCCAAAAACCAACACCGCTTCCTTGGGGATTGACAACGAGTTTGAAGGCGGATGATATGAGTTAGACACACAACGGCAGAAAATCCTGAAGACCAATCCCCGCACCTGCTGCCTGACTGGCTGTAGAGGGATCTTCAAAGGCTAGGGACTGAAACTAATAAAATGGGCAACGGCTTAAAGTGCTGTAAACGGGCAGCTCGCCCCCCCCTCACTCCCCCCTCCAATACGGTTGCACGTCAAGCTAGTTACCTGACTGTGGACAAATAAGCTGCTACGGAAATGCCTATATGTAGAGAAAACCGAAGGATGTTAGGAAGACGACCAGGCTACGATTACGGACTAATTATCTAGGAATTGCGACATGGAACGTCCTCAATTTGAATCGAGTGGGAGTGTTTCGGGAAATCTGTCGAAACCACTAAGAAAGCACAATATTAACATCGCAGCTCTACAAGAAGTGCGCTGGAAAGAGAACGCGATCTGCGATAATAAAGATTACTCAGCTTCAGCGGCATCTCGGAACCGGATTTATGGTCTACAAGGAGAACAAAGTGGTAGTACTTAATTTGGACCCCATTAGCGGATGATTGTGCACGCTTAGACTCAAAATGAAATTCTTTAATATGACTGTCATTTTCGATCATGCACCTACCGAAGATTCTGAAAATGACCTTTTATATCCAACTAGAACGTGCATATTTGAAATACCAGAGAACGACATCACATTAATTCTTGGTGACATGAATGCCAAGGTTGGTTTTGAAGAAGGCCGTGTATTGGGGACCGGAGTCTCCACTATAATGGACTCAAACTTCTCGACTTTCCTATCGGGAAAGATATTTCAATTAGCAACACTGAACGCAAAAACATTCATAAGGCAATCACCAGATGGAGTAACATGCAATCAAATAGATAATCTGTTCATCGAGAGAGGACATGCCACGGATGTATTTGACGTTACGGCATGTAGAAGGCCCGACGTAGGTACTGATCAGTACATGGTTTTGATCAAGTACATGTACAGACAAAAGATCTCATCGGCAAAGCACAGCAGAATGGAAAGCACCAAATACTTTAAACTCGAAAGGATTATCAAATACCTTGATCTGCGCTTAAGACTTTGGAAAAGGATGGAAGAAGAAAGCCAGAACAACCTCGTTCCTGAGTATGAAGATCCTAGAGAACATTGGCACGCCCTTAAGATTGCATGGTTAAAGGTCACAGAGGAGACGCTGGGCTATATTAACAAC
>WYDF02083720.1:0-11078 GCA_009867245.2 Adranes taylori | reverse complement strand
ATAATTATATAACACATTTGTCGTAACTTGAATTAGAGCCCTCGTTAGCATAGAGGTTAGTACACCTGTCCGGAAATTAGGACATCCATCCTGGTTCGATTCCCCGATGGAGATATATTTTTTTAAGTTACGAAAAATATTTATTTTATTGTTATCAATCCTAACGATTATTGTTATTCATGACAAAAGTTAGTAGTATATAAAGTTTCTGTGTACATATTTCATTAAAAGACGAATTTAAAGAAGCATTATGGATTGTAATTCAGACATTGTATTAATGTACGTAATATGTAGTCAAGAATTGCGCGTCTCTTCCGCCAATTTAAATAAAAATTGTAATAGTTTATACAAGCAACATTATTCATTACTTAAATCTCAAAGAAAGTTTACATAAATTAAAGAAACAAACTACAATAAGAATTTTAAAAAAAATATTATTTATTTAAATATTCGAATAGAAATCATAGAACTATAAAATAAATATTAAACAAACATTTATAACAAACACTATAAATTAAACTCTTAATTAATGAAATTAATATTATTTTTTTGCAAATATACTTAAAAAGAGATTAGAAACACGTTAATCGATTTTTTGTTGCGATTTGTTGCAGCAAATTGAACTAGAAAAAATTTATTTCTTTTGCCGCAAAAACGCTCGTTTTTGCCTCGAGTAAATTGTCACGGTTTAATGAACCAATAGAATTTACACATTTTTTGTAGTTGTCGCAAAATAGCGAGTCTCTGAACCAACATTTAATTTTAAATAGAATATATTAATTTTGGTGACCCTAAGTTATTATTCTAATGACAAGACGGGATTCATAATTCACTTAGTCAGTCAATTTTTTTTTCAGTCAGTCAGTTTTGATCAGTTTAGAAATGATCGGTGTTATACGACTTTAAACGATGAATTCCGATGAAAGCAGCTGAGCAATTTCGCGCCTGATTCCAGTTTAATAATAATATATTCGTGTTTTATTAAAACAAATTGGTTTCAAAGTACTTATAACATATAAATAGTGATGGCATCGTTATGAAATTTTATTTTAATGCAGTGATAGTATATAGTGATTCGGGTACTTTATGGTGAATTGTGTGAGTAATGACAATACAGTGTAGAACTGTTAAATACAAAATTAAATATTTAAATCAAAGGAATTATGCTGTTAGATGAAAGATACGAGGTGATAAAATTATGCTAAACAATACTAACTAATAGCAACGCTGAAAAATCAAATGTGGTTGGACTCCATATGAAATAGAAAATAAAATCGCACCAAACTATTCGTTCTTTTATTTTAAAGTTTATTAGTGTTGAAAACCCTGGATTTACTATATTGAAATACTCTTGGAAAGAGACTGATTTATTTGATGTAAGTAATAATGTATTTATTATATTTTGGCAATTACAATTTTCTTACCAAATTTTGTTTCTAGTTAATCATGTAACTGAATGTTGTATACGACACAAGAACTGTTTTCATATCTTTCATATACCATCTATTATGTATTTAACAGTAACATAAAAGATATAAGATTCAAAAATTTTTCTATTTAGATATTTTGAATGGCAAACCTGTTTTGTACGTTTGTGAATCGAACAAAGTGGGTCATGTAGTAGAATTTGAAAAAATCAAAATTATTAGAAATACAAAGTCTTTTTAAGAAGTTTCTACAATTATTGGGATTATTTATTGCTATCTTGAAATCAATTAAGAAATTGGTCATTATGGCGATAACGGCAAGGTTCTTTTTTTAATTTGCCAAGTAATGCCGCTAATCCAGGTTTTCCTTTAAAAAACACACCAACTTTCATGTGTCAGATCGGTGCTCAGTAAGGGACACCGGATTTGGTTGTGACAGAGGCTTCTAACTCGCTCAATAGATGTCAGCCGCGTCACAATCATCTCAATACAACGAGCGTTAGTTCTTGTGTGTTCAGTATGGTTGTTGCTTCGATCGCTATCACGTGTGTTTGGCTGATTTCTGTATTTTCGAGGTGTCTTTGAAAATATTAGTGACTTCAAATATTGTTTTATAAAGTGACTATAGTAACAGTTAGAACTTGTATTGTGGTGTTAAAATACTAATTCAGGTACGCTCTTTCTCACTCAAATAAGGTTATTCAGCTATCTATTAAAATTTTGGCAGAGCTAAGAGGACAAAATAAAAATGTACTTTGGGGCTGGTTGTGGCATTAGTATCGCGGTAGATTGTGACTGTCACAACCTGCCCCATACTAAATACATTAATAATGCCTGTCTTATTAATTTATTTTAGAATTAATAATGGGGACATATAAACGTAAAACCTACCGGGGGAAAACACCCTTGGGCGTTTTAAATGCGCAGCAAAAGAAGATATGGACAACAAGAAGTGTATGCGAGGAGTTGCCGCCGATTTCGATATTAACTACATGACGTTATGAGATTAAAAAAAAACTACAGAAGCGAAATAATGATTTCTATTCTTTTTAATTTAACTATGTCCATAAAAAAACCTTAATTTCTAGGTTTGGAGCAAGCCTTACAGGTAGGATACAAACTAAATCTACCAGATGTGCTACCAGATGAAATAGAAAATGAATTAGCTGAATACCTGATTCATCCATCCAAATTATAGTTTGGATTATCCACAAAAGAAGTTCGCAGATTAGCTTACGAATTTGCTGTTAAGAATAATGTAACTGTCCGTAACAACTGGATCAAAGACGAAATGGCCTCTGCTGACTGGCTTACGGGTTTCCTTAAGCGACATCAAACATTATCCCTCAGAACTCCTGAATCGATTAGCCTTAGTCGCGCTACAAGTTTTAATATGACAAACGTGAATACTTTTTTCTATTCTGTAATAGGTCGTAGATCGTTACAAATTTGAATCTCAAGACATATACAACGTCGATGAAATGGGCATAACTACTGTGCAACGGTCAGACAGAATCATAGTGAGAAAGGGCATAAAACAAGTGGGTTATGTAACTTCGGCTGAAAGGGGTACGCTAGTAACATTTTGTTTTGCTGTTAGTGCCAGCGGAAATTCAGTTCCCCCGATGTTCTTGTTTCCAAGAAAAAACTACAGGGACTATTTTGTTAACAACGGCCCTCCAAGATGCATTGTATCCGCCATTTTGGATGACGGCAGATGATTTCTTTATATATTTAAACCACTTCGCCAAACATGCCAGGTCATCTTGGGAAAACCCGGTTCTCGGTTCTTAATGTATTCAAATTTATAAAAAAAGAAGAATATATTTTTACCCTGAGGATCTGTGTGGACTTTTCTTAGCTTTTTCCTCCATTTTAACTTCCTTGAGTTTTTCTCTGGAATTATTCTGATTTACTTGTTTCCATATCCCGGTTTTATTCACTTCCTCACTTATATTTATAGCAGAAAGTGGTATATTCATAACATTACCATTTGCCAGAGGTATTTTCAAGTTATTACCAATATTTTCAATCTGTATTGATGGTCTTTTAAATTGTAGGTTATCCTAGAAATAAAATTGATTATTGTGAAAACATAAAACTAGAGAGCTTACGCGTTTGATTTTTTTTAAATAAATTGTTTACATAAGTCAGAGCTTCTCAACCTTATAGCTTTTTCTTAAGTTTTGCTAAAACATGTGGTCTTACGTTTTGAATGCACCTAAGAAGATCTTATATGATTGTAATGTTCCTCAGTTTTCGATCATTTTTCTGTGACTTCCATGATTAGTTTGTGGCCCTGACCTTTAGCGGGGCATATCGCTCAGGTTGGGAATCCCTGACATTCGTGATTCAACTTTATTAATGTAGCATTCATAGAGTACAAGAATTATTTGACAACATTTTGAAACATGAGTATCTCGCGGAGGTACTCTTTACCTCTACATATAAAGAGTACCTCCGCGAAAATATTATATACTTATTGATATTTTAGTAAACTTGTGAATGAAGTGTTTATTTTTGAATACATTTTAATAAGATTCGAATGTACGCATCTAAAATGAAATTATATGTAAACTGAAACGAATTTGTTGAAAATGAATAAGAAAATATACATAACTTGATATTTCATCACACAGTATTTATTATTTAAAATTTTAAAATTACAACAGTCAGCATTACATTGCGTCAGAAATATAAATAGATTTTGTGAAAAATTGTTTAAAATAAGCGGCCTCCATTTAAATTTCCCGCTGCAATATGAAATAGTACATACGGCAACATTGCAATGGGTTTTTGCCCATTGCGACGTTGCTACGTTTTGCATCGTTGCAGGAAATTTAAACGGACAGCGCTTATTTTGAAGTATTTTACTAGCCTAACGTATTGTAACATGATGTACCCATGAATTCGCCTATCCATGCTTGATTTGAGAGGAAAATTTTGTTTTTCAAATATGTCTGATAATTTGAAGATAAAAATAGAGAATAAAAAAGGGTTGGTAGAACTACGAATTGCATTGACTGATGGGATAATAACTTTACAACTTATATCTGAACACTCATTAATTTGAAGCTGTTTAATTTGTTTTAATTTTATGTAGTAATATGTTTTGTGTATTATATTGATGATCTAAGTATTATTTTATTTTGTCACTATAATTTCATAGCCTTGACAACAATGAATTCAAATCAGTTCAAAATCGAAAACTTATAATAGGCATAAAATTTAAATTAGGTTTAATTTTCGTAAGAAACATCTTTTATTTTGTTTCCTAATTTTTCTTTATAGATATTCATATTTTCTTTAAAAGAAAATATGAATTACGTTTGATGAAGTGTTGAATGCAGAGAAGAACTGTCGTCGTGATGAAATATCTGTTGGGGTGTTAGGGTATTACGTAATAAACAATATGAATGGCAAAATAAACAAAACAGTACTTACTGTAAAAAGGTGGTATTGATGTTGTGCAGTAAAGGTGTTGATTTACTATATATAGCGAAATTAAGAGAAAAGGTGAAAGGTGTATTATTGCATAAAGTAAATAAATAACAATGATAGTCGCATATGAAGAAATAAATAGAATTTATTACTAAATAAAAATATTTTATGACAACTACGAAATTGATTATTATAACATATGTAAACAATAAAAAAGAAAAACTGAATTGGCCGAAAAATGTAAATGAACGAATAACTAATTAAAATAATAAAAATACATATAATTTAATAATAATTTTTCAATTTTCATGAATACAGATATATATATATATATATATATATATATATATATATATTACATTGTCTGAACAACATTTTATTTAAATATGTCTAATGCTAGAGGAAATAATTGACATACACCCGGCCATCTATTCAAAAAAAAAAAAATCTTTGGGAATGTAGATTTTGTGTTTAGACATTTTTATGCTAATAAAAGTTTATCATAGTTAAAAAAAGATCTATTACTATCTATATATCTATATGAAAAATAAAAATAAACAATATTTTGTTCTATCATTCTCTGTTTTAAATTATTTAAAAATTTAATGGACACAGAATTTCTATTACGGCCACTACAAAAATATTTTTTATAAATATCAAAATAAATCGCTTCATGAAAATATTAAATTTATCAATAATCGATTATTTTAATTTAATTTTTGGTGTTCTACTATATTGCAGACAATCTAATTTAAATTATAAATCTGGAATTGATTTATAAAAATTTGCTATGATTTAAGTTTTATAAATAAATTAACTATTTACATTGTTCTTACGAACAAAAATTACAGGCTATTAAATAAATAAATTATTTTATTTTATGATCTGATCTATTAAATAAGACATTTGATATAATCAATCATGGCAAATCAATGACACGAGTTCCTTTATGGCACACAAAGAAATGTTACCATATTATATGAAAATTTTTGAACGGCTGTGGTTTGCTTAAACTTGTTATCGGTTACAGACCTCCAGGTTTTGTAAACGAATAAATAAGACTTTTCTCAACTTAATTTATTTTATATAACAATAAATACATATTTTAGTGCGACATTTTAATTTACGATTAAATAAATAAACATAAAATAGATAATTACCAATACAATTAGTGCGATATATTATTTTAATTTCAGTGTGGAAATCTCCTTATCAAGATTTGATAAAGTTTTTCCCTTAAAACCAGATATAACCACGAGAGAGAAAAAACAATAAACGAGAGGTGTTGTTCGATTCGAAAGTCGATTGGAGATAACGCAATAACAGTCGATATTACTTGTTATTAAAAACCAAACAAGAGAGCAAATATCAACATTACCACGAAGTGTAGTAAATAGAAAAAGAAAGGATAAAAGTCCGAGTTTATCAGTAAAGCTAAAATCCGTTAGAAGTTTCCCTTTAAACACCGTCCCTGCTTTCATGGAACTACGATTCAGCTTTTGAGCATCACCCCGTCGAAACCAACACCAAACCTAGCTAATTTACGTGCGGGCCAGGAGTTCGATGTGGTTAACTCCAAAATCTTGCTACACCTGTAATCGTGAAGTGGATGTAATGTTCGCACCGATTGTGCTTTATTTAAACCAACAACTAGTTTAAATCGTAACAGTAATTGACTAGTTGAATATAAGGAAGAAGAAAAATACTTGAGTTTTATAATGCGCAGAATAATCAGTCTACTCTCCCAGCCTTTTGAGTTTCGATCACAGCGTCACTTTCTTAGCAGACTCTTTCCTCCTACATTTTTTTTTCTTCTGATTATCTAACTGAGTAATCTAACGATACCTTTCTATTATTTTTTTCTGTCATTTCGTCATCTTATTTTTCTCATGGGAGGAATCCGACAAGGTGGCGTCGCCATAAACTCAACGTTTTAACTGAGCAAATACTTATCACATCATTGGAGAACAAAGGCAACTTAACACCCATCAGATTTCACCACAAACGTCGCCGTCTCAGCCTAAACGTCACATACGACAGTCCACAACCTTAGACATATATTTATGAGTCTTCACTTCCACCGCGCCCAGAGATGTGCCACTTCCACTGACACCAGGCCATTGTTGGTTATATCCTGTAACCATAAAGGACCACGACCGCGGACTCTTCCGATATTATTTTGGGGATAGTGAATAAACAAAACAATCATCGAAACCCTCAATACTTTGGTCAAACAAGAAAATCGCAGCATTATCATTCTTACAAATATTATAATTGAAGTTTTCGTTGAAATCAAGGAGATCCATTATAAGATAACTAATGAAATACGATATCGCCTAACTCCTTTTTATTAATGATAAACTGAACCTTAACGTTTTCGATCAAACAGTGATTGTTCAGTCAAACTGAACAACAGTCAAAATATATAAAATATTTTTTAAACGGTCCTCGTATAATTAAGATTTTAATTTGTTTTATTTAGTAGAAATTATATATAGTAAATTAAATGCTTTAATAACTTAATTGTTATTTATGAAATACGATCGCAAAGTGCGATGTCAAAATCTTATGGAAATAAATACAATTAGTCTAGGTCACGTTTATATTACAAAATATTTTTTTTATTACAATGTATAACTTAGTCAGCTAGGTAGAAATGCATTGAATTCTATAATGAATTGTTAATGTTCTATAAACGTTTTATTACGCCCATTTAAATTGTATTTGGGACATGATTAAAATTGAGATGTTAAAAGAATGTTTATTTTTAAAATGTTTAATGTTTTATTTTTATATTTAGGGTTACCAAACGTACTCTTTAAGGGGTACATGTATTTTTTTTGAAAATGTAATATGTACATGTACTGTTTTTAGCAAGTAAAACTATCTACTCTTGCTATATAAAATATGTGTACAATTTTTTTTAAGGAAATGTAATCTTATTGGGCTGGGGCGAGTTGGTGTCTCTACTTATATTACAATGCATAACACAAGACGTGTGTTTTTCCATTGTTTAATTACTAACGTTATTCTAGTTTTAATCTGTATATAATTGTTAAGTTTCTTTAATAAAATGGAAGTTGTTTTTTTGATTTACATTTAGCCACTAGGGTCAAACAAAATAATTTTCTTTAACAATTTGTGTAACTACGGTTATCAAACAAAAAAAAACATTCTCTCAAAGCGGCCACAGCTGAAGTAGACACAAAGTTTTACGACAGCTGTTCAATGATCATCGTCAAAGGAATATTGAACTATAAATAAAATTACATTCTATGTATGTTATAGAAAATATATAAAATTGTATATTGCATTTACGTAATTTGATTTCTTACTTAAGAGCAATATATAATTGTATATATTTTCTATTATATTTATAGAATGTAATTTAATTTGTAGGTCAATATTCTTCTGGCGATCACTGTGTGATCATAAACGTTAAGATTAATGTTCAATTTATCACTAATAAAAAGAAGCTAGACAATATCGTGTTTTATTAGTTATTTTGTAAATATTAATTTATTCTTTCTCGCACATTTTATTTTTGATAAACCCCTGTATAAAATAAATGGAATGGTATTTGTATTGGAGCAAATAAAATACTATAACTCTGCTTTATTTTTGTGCAGGCTAAGAAGGTAATATATTTGGGATCAGCTATGCATTATGTACATGCTGTTCTCACATAAGGCGAAAACACGATAATTACGTTTGATACCGACATTGTTATAATATTAACCAAGAGTAGCACGGATGCATTAAAATATTTGCCAGGATTATATTAAATGTATCATTAATGAGAATTGATTATATTCAGTCATTTGTATCCTAAAGTCATCTAAAACTTTTATGCATAAAGTTACTACATCATCACATGTTCTTTATCACTTTTTCGATCAAGTACAATCTGATCAAAATGTTCAACTCGATGATCACCATCATTATGTCCGTTAATTAATATTTTTTTTGGAAAAAATCTTTTTAATTTATCACAAAATCGCACCTCAGAATCGCCCAATATGGCGCTACGTTTCGTCATTTCCGGCATGATGTCATCGAGGATTTTCAGTTCACGCCGCGTAAAAATGAAATCCAACGCTTTACGAATGCCGATCATCACAACCAACATTAGTGGAAATAGGATTGATGTTATGCTAAATGATTTTATCACCCATAAACAAGCCAAACACGCCAGTTGAAATAACGTGAATATGTGGACACGTTTAATAGGTACCTACAAAATAATATAATATGTACAGTTATTTAATTATATATAAATTATTAATAATTTATAAAGGGTTTATACAATTAATTATTTAATTAGAAAATATAAATATGAACAAAAATAGATATATCTAAAGGTGCGTTTAGATTTGAGCAAGCACGTACTGAGCATACGCGCACAGAATAGGTTCTCGTTCGCGAAAAACGTTCAAATTAAAATTAATTTGCTGATCCAGTTGTTTGCGATCACGGGAGGATGTAACTATGGATTACACGATATAGCTGCAGACGTGTTTATTGCTTTAACAAAAAACAAGCGATAGTTTAAATTTCAGTCCTTTATTGTTTTTCAAAGTACTTGCCACCATTGTCGACGCACGTTTGCATTCGCTCAAACCAATTGTTAATGTAAATATTTCACTGTTCATGGGTACGCCCGAAATGGTCCTTCGGAAGCATCTACTGCATCTTCAGGTGATTGAAATCGTTGATCACACAGTGCATTCTTGATGGCGGGGAATGTAAAATATTAAGTCAGGACTGTACGGAGGATTATCAAGCAATTCGATGTTTTGTTGCTCCAAAAACTCAAATGTTCAGTTATCATTCTTCGATTTTGTAAAGGAGTTGTAGCCACATGTCCGGATTTTGATACAAAAGTTGCGGGCATCTTTTTTGACACCCTCGAGAAACGGATGGCTTGGTTCGCTTCTCCTCATCTTGAAACAGCCAAACTGTAGACTGACGTTTATTCTCGGGTTCATAGGAATAAATTCAAGACTAGTAACGACTGCCGATACTGTACACCTTTTTGGAGCGGCCTTTGTTAAAACGATACAGAGTTATTCGGCACCAATTGACACGAACCACCATTTGTTCCTCGACCAATAGATGCGGGATCCAACAAAAAACTATTTTTTTCACCCCCTCATCATAATGGAAAATCTTTTGGATTAAGGATTTCGAAATACACAAGGAACTCTCGATCTCCCGGTAAGTTACATGGCGATCTTCATTAATCATCTTGCGCACAACATTAACGTTTTCTAGGATGACCGCTGATTTTGGTGGACCTGGCCTAGGATCATCGCTGAGAATTGTGCGTCCACATTTGAATTCAGAGTAACAGCGAGAAATTGTCGATATATGTGGTGCTTCATTACCAAAAACAGCAATCAACTCGGCAAGGCATTGTTGTTGCGATAACTTCGGAACCATATGGTTTGTTACTTGCGCCCTCTATGTGGCTATATGCAAAATTAAAATGACATCCCTCGTACTATCTATTTAATAATAATAGGAATTTGAAAACGTATACTCGAAACGTTTTAGAAAAGCAATATCGCAAAGTCATCAGTTTAGCTCTGCGTATGCGTGTTTTTGGGAACTGCTGTGTAAAGCCATACTGGAAGTTTTTATCTTTTTTCTGCTTCTGCTCTGTCTAGATTTCCTATATTTAAGTTGGCAACTAATTTATGCCAAACGTCACTTGTATTTTGTTTGGAGTAATACCCTGAAAGTTTTACATCCCATAAAGCAGACACATTTAAAATTTTTTAAAGAAGGAATAATACTGAATTGTTGTTTCACTCCATTATCATTATCACATTATAAATGATCCATTATCATTAACTCATCATACAAGCGCAGACTTACAGCAAATTCCGTTGGTGACACAACGAATATACACTGACAGCTTAGTCGCGTTTAAACTGAGCATGCACCAGAGATCGACACCAATCGAATTACGATCGCACCTATTCGCGCACAATGTGAGCATGTGCACATAACCGTTTAATTTGAGCATGCGTGGTGGATTAGTGCGTGCGTATTCAAATCTAAACACACTATAAGACAATTGGACATCGAATATTAGGTAAAGTCATTTGTACGTGACTATTAAATACTGTCTAATGTATAAAATTGTTGTAGACAGGTGACCAAAATTGTATAATAAATGAAACTAACTTTTCATTACAAACGTTT
>WYDF02083709.1:0-11079 GCA_009867245.2 Adranes taylori | reverse complement strand
GTAACTCGGGTTATATAGATTTATGAGATGCAGGAAATTCAGTTTAAATCCAGAGATCTTTAGAACAAAAAATGCTAGATACGTTATCCGTAAGATATCTATGTTATGCAGTATATAAAGAACCTGTATCTCTGCACATCTACATAAACAACTCCTTTAACTGTTAATAATACATTAACTATAATATATTAAAAAATAATCTATGTATGTTTCGCTTTTTCTTATGTTATTTGTTTTCATGTTCCTCTTCTATTTTATTATCAATAATCTATATTTTATTTATGATCCTGGGGACGAAAATTTAGAATAGGGAACGCTTCAGATAGATAATAGAACATAATTGTTCAAATAACATAGCCACATGTAATTATGTCAAACGTTGCCACGACTTATTACCAAGAAGATTAAACAGGGGAGTGGGTGATATTTATAGTTCCTCAGATACACAAGTTTTTGCTTCATGAGGAAGTAAAACATTGCAACGATCATGATTACGGATACCTACCTTAAAAGAAGCTGATTTTTAAATATTAGTAGTAATACTACTGCAGTAATAATACTGTAGTAATACTACAGAAATACTGTAGTACAATAAAACAGTAATAATGTAATACAGTAATACCATAACGTAATGCAGGAAGATAATACAGACAGGTAATACACTACATGTAATACAGTAATAATACTAGTACTGTAGTAGTAATATGTTGTATACTACTAGCTACTTCCTCACTAATACTAATAGCTTACTAATACTAGTACTTTAGTAATACTGGTATTGCTGGTACTGTAACAGTTTTACTACTGCAGTAGTGTTACGAATACTAGTATTACTAACACTAGTCTAGTATCAACACTACTACAGTATTAGTAATATTGATATTAGTAAACTAGTAGTATTAATAAGCTATTACTAAACTACTAGTATAGGTAAAAAGTAACTAGTAGTATGCAGTATACAAAGAACCTGCTTCCCTTATCATCTACATAAACAACTCGTTTAACAGAAAATAATATTTTTACTATAATGTATTTAGAAACATCTATGTGTGCTTCGCTTTTTCTTATGTTATTTGTTTTCATGTGCCTCTTATGTCTTATTATGAATAATCTATATTTTATTTATGTTTCTGGGGACGAAACTTCAGATAGATAATAGATCATAACCAAAAGTAATTATGCCATGTGACAAAATCAAATGTAATTATGCCAAAAGTTGTCACACCTAATTACCAAGATAATACAAGCAGATAATACAGGTAAATAATACAGTAAGTACTGTAATAGTAATCCTGTAATAATACTACTACTGTAGTAGTGATATACTGTATACTACTAGCTACTTCCTCACTAATACTAATAGCTTACTAATACTGCTAGTTTACTAATACTAGTAATGCTAATACTGTAGTATACTACAGTAGTGTTACTAATAGTAATATTAGTAAATGAGTAGTATTAGTAATCTAGTAGTATTTACTGTACTTACTAATATTACTACGTTACTAATAGTAGTATTACTAACACTATTGTAGTGACAACACTACTACAGTAATAGTAATACTAGTATTAGTAACGTAGTAGTATTATTAAATTAGCATTACTACTGTAGTATGTATGCTACCATATTAGTTTACTAATCCTACTAGTTTACTAATACTAGTAATGCTAATATTGTAGAATACTGCAGTAGTGTTACTAATACTAGTATTAGTAAACTAGTAGTATTAATAATCTATTAGTATTTACTGTAATTACTAATACTAGAATACAGTATTAGTAATGTTAGTATTAGTAAAGTAGTAGTATTAGTAAGTGCAGTAAATACTTATAGCTTACTAATACTACTGTTAGTAACACTATTGTACTACACTAGAGTATCAGCAATACTAGTATTAGGAAACTAGTAGTATTAGTAAGCTATTAGTATTTACTGCACTTACTACTACTACTACTTTACTGTAGAATCATTTATGGTCATGTTGTTACTTTCTATGACCGTTTCCATGACGTATTCCGATATGTACTTCCAATATTAGTGTACCGCAGAATGATTTTATTTAGACTTGCATTTCGTTTTTGTTACTACGACATGTCCCATAGGATGGTGAACAACTTAATTGACAATCGTTTGTCAAAGCGTAGTTTGGTATAGTCTGCTATCTAGTAGTAGTCATAGTAAAGTCGCTATCTAGCAGTAGTATCTAGTTATCTAGTAAAGTCGGTAACGCGTCGAGTGACATCCTGTATATAGGTTATATACATAATAAGTTCATATAAACACTTTATTTCCACACCTTCATTGAAAATTCTGATCAAGTGTCTAGCAAAAATCCGATCCAAGAAATTTTAGCCTGGTGTAACTAGGGCTGGTGATATTTAAACTTGACTACTCGATTCGGGTATACACTTTATAGAGAACCTATGTATCTGTAGAAGTCAACCTAGCCCCAGCCCATGATATACATATTTTATTCAGTCCGCCCAAATCCGACTTAAAAATGTCAATGTGTCTTTCACTCCTCCCTGCTACTCATTCTCATTTCAGTTTTATTGTTTTTCCAATAAATGTTTGCTATTACATAATTTATTATGTATCGTTCGTTTCTCAATTGATTATTGTTTTATTTTTGTAGATATTAACACAAACGCAATAACATTTACTCATCCTGAATCTTACTTAAAGAAAAGCTATTTGGGTACAGAAATTTCCGAAGAAACATTTATCATGAAAAAAATTTTTAAAGAGAGATTATTAATCAATTTAAGAACGTATGATAAAACATCACTAATTTTATACGCTAATGATCATTTAAATAATTTCATCCACTTGTATTTGGAAAATAGTACAAATGTTGTGTGTCTCTTCAATTATGGAATCGAAATTTATAATATAACTGTTAATTACTCAGACTTAAATACAAGTAATCCTGTTCAAATTGCATTGGAGAGAGAAGAGACTAATACAACTTTATATGTCAATGATAATAATGTTTCTCTGCCAATCGGACTACTTTTATTGGAAGAATATTCACATAAACCATGGACTAATCCTGAAAAAGGTATTTAGTTTGTTGTTTTTATTGCTGTATATTTTTTTCACTGAAAATTTTTGATATAATTATGCCATTTCAATGTCATTTTATATACTGATGCCTAGCCTTGTTTTGGTACTGTACGCCTAGACTCCTGGTACTGTTTTCCTAAATTTGATTTCCTTGACTTGGTTTGATAAGGGAATTATTTATTATAAATTTCTTAGAAAATGCATTTCTTAATCAATTTTTGTTGTGAAATTTTTAGAAGTTTTAGCTCCACAAAGACCTCCAGCACCACCAACCGAATATTTTCAAGTAAATTTGGGTGGTTACGATCCAGAAACACTACTTAAAATTTCAGACGAAGATGATATTGTTGGTTACGTGGGTTGTTTGCGTGGTTTGCAAATTGGTGACAACCTAATTGATTTGCCATCAAAAGTTAAAGATATTGATAAAGGTATTTATGTCTCACTAAAAGATTTGTAATAATATTTTCTCTATTAAACATTTCTGAATTAAGATAAAAAATGTGAGTGAAATGAATATTTAATTAAAAAATCACATACTTTTCCCACTTCAAGGCCCTTTACTACACGTTAGAAAATTTACTACACATTAGAACTAACTACACATTAGAAAGTGGAAGTTTTTGAAGAGTACTTGTAAACAATCTCATAGTAAATTAAGAATAATGATTCTGAAATCAGTATCAGCACGTATCATAGTATCGGATCATACCTCTGACACCACAATTAGAAAGAAGTCACTAAAAAAAGGGAGTGAAGAAAGAAATGAAAATTGGAATCAATCCTAGGGCGTCAATCCCCAGGGGTCAATAGTAGCACCCATATTTTACTTACAATACATTCCAGTTCTAAGAATGGGAAAAATTACTACAAGTATGTGAATGACACTGTATTAATTTTTACGGGAATCTGTTAAAATTCACACTAAAATAAAATCCAGCATAACTTAGAACATTTAATCAATGAACAAAAAGCAACAATTTAATAAGACAAAAGATAAAGCCAAATACATGAAACTAAACAAATAAATTAATTACACTAAAAACTGTAAGAAACTAAACTATATAGCTCTTAGCTCTCTTCCTACCGAAAACAGCATTTGACTTACAATGACTAATATGGCTACTATTAAGTCCATATGTAGAGTTGACTCGCTAACAAGATATTTTATCAATTTTTATTTAAAAAAACACACATATACAATCATTTTCTAGTTAGTAGGTCCATGGTTCAAAATGTTTAAACTTTTAAATCTCCAGGTGTTTTAAAAACATGCGAAATGAAATGCGACACAGGACCGTGCAAAAATGATGGTATTTGTATCGAAGACTTTAGACGACAGATTCACTCGTGTGATTGCGAAAATACGAGTTACTATGGTGATTCATGTTCAGACGAGAAAGGTGCTGATTTTAGCGGTGAAAGTATTTTATGGAGAGAATTTATACTTAATGGGAGTGTTAAGCACATTAAAGTTCAATTGGCATTTTCCAGCATGGACAAATATGGACAGAAGAATACGACATTATTGCTGTTACAAACGGAAAATAGGTATTCTACAAATTTTTATTACTTTTGTAAGTAGAAGATATATTATAATACTTTTAATAAAATGTATTATAAGAAATAATTATCTCTAGTCGTAGTTACTACTTATTAGTTGGCCTTACAACTGAAGGCCATTTAATATTTCAAGAAGATCGTGAAACTGGTATTTATGGAGCAACAGTTGTTAAAAAGAGTTTTATCAATGGCGCTAGACATTCGGTTTATTATAAACGCGATAAGGATGAGGCTGAGTTACTTGTAGATCGTGTATTCATACCGTTGGAGAAGATTCCAGCACAAACGTATTCGAATCCATTGGAGGTTGGTGCGAATGAAGTTCGAATAGGAGGACACAACACGAGCGATCCACGTTTTGTTAATTATAAAGGATACAGCGGATGTTTATCAAGTAATAAATAATTTTTTGTTATTTTAGGAATGTTAGAAGTAAATAAGATAATTTTATTCGTACTACAAATTAGGGATGGCTGGCTAACTCAAACCTGTCCGGTGTAAACGTGGGCCGTATGTTTTGGGGTTAAATGTAAAAGTATAAGATTTATATGCAATAGTTTAATTTCAAATCTATTATTTTAGTTTTTATGAAACCCAAAATTAAAAGAAATACAGTGTAAATACGTCTAGAATTTATAAGCGATTTTTTCTATGAATTTATTGTTCAATTGGGGCCGGAGTTCACCTGCTGGCCGTAGATAGCCCACTGTTGCTGTATATCAATATTAAATAAAATATCTTTCTTGTATTTTAGATATATTTATAGAAATTAATGATCAGATGATGAAGCCATTAGAGGAATATATGTTATTTACGCGTGCTGGTCCAGAAAGAGTAAATGTTACTAATTCTCATGGTGTACGAAGTGCTCAGTGTAGTGCACATTTTGATATACTACATAAGATTCCTTCTGGTCCAATAAGCCTCAACATTAGTCAGGTAACAGAAAATTTATTAAATATTATTTTATTTGCATAGTTTTGTATTTTCCGAAAGTTATATTTTTGCTAACAGTTTGATCGAAATTTGGAAAAAATTTAAGAGATTCACCTTATCACTTTTGGAAATTTAATATGCATCATTCCACTCAACTCTCCAAGATTCAATTTCAAAATTCCAATTTTTAATCTCCGATTGTATAAAAACAATATATAATGTAAAAGCTTTTTGTGTTTCTATCATTATAAAATTTGTTCTAACAAAAGATATTTCGTTTGATGTAGAATTATTCTTTTTTTTGTGATCTCCACAAAATTGCAGTACTTCTGGCACTGTAGTGCATAATACCATTTTGCTCTTATGTACAGGTCAGGTCTGGTATCTTGATATAGTGGTCAATCTAATTTCTATTTCATTAATATTTACCCGGACGAAATAAGTTTTGACGTTTACTTATATATTTATTTGTTTTCAAATTTTGAAGGGTACTGATAAGACATGGGTGGAAGACGCTCCGCAAAGAATTTTGTATAAATCTTTATATTCGATGACAGTCGTCAAAGAAGAAGGTGTAGAGCGAATAGTTGTAATAGTTTTAGCTGCTTTATTTGTCGTGATATTAATTGGACTCTATTATGAAGTGTATAGATCGAATAAAGCATATAGACGAAGAAAAGAATTGCTCACAGATGCTTCCATAATATGGGCCAAACAGCAAGCGAACAAAATTCAAGAAAGTGCAAATAAAACTAATATACACGAAACAGTAGGTTTTATGCTTTTAATCTATTAATAATAGATTTTAAATTATTCTTTAAATTATCTTTATTTTTTCAATGTTAATTGCATTTGTTTGTGCAATAAACGTTGTTTGTGCAATAAACAAACAACGTTAATTGCATTTGATTGCACAAACAAACAAGTACCGAAACTAGTAAACATACAAATACCAATTTTCAAATCAAATTATTAATTGCTATTTTTATTGTAAAAACAAATTGTAGAATTTTGACGAGAAAACGAAAAAACCACTAGTAAATGGAAAAATAGCAACGTCCGAAGAGTCGGGTAGGCTTCTAACCACTGATAATATAAATGCTGAAAAGACAACAGATCATCATGAAGTTACAGTTTTATTAGAGCATACTCCAAATTCCGTTCTAGATCAGAAGCAAACGAAGAATCAAAATAAAGAGAAAAGAATCAGTTTCCGAAGTAATATTTTAGATTGATTATTTTAGTTTTAAAAACATTTACAGATAAATAGAGAAATAAGTTTTTACCTACTAGTCACCATGCACATGTTGGCCACAGTGTTATGTAAGTACTTGTGCACATGAACCTGTGACTTTGATATGAGAAATATAAATAGGAGCTGAACAGATTTTCGAAAGAAAATTTTGTGAATGCGTTAAAGCGAGAATTAAAAATACGACCAAGTAAAAAAAAATAGTCACTTACATTTAAGATAATAGGCATAACGTTAAGAAGGAACCAATAAAACAATATATACTACATTCGTACCTTGAAAGTAGAATAATGTAGTGGACAGCATATCCTAAGCTTCAATCAGAAGGATGGAGTTCGATCTCCACTAAGGGCATAATTTTTCAAACTGCAATAATTTTCAAATATATTAATTTAATCTTTATTATATCTATTTATATTTAAACTTGTTAAATGATATTATATTAATTCACAGTAACGATGAAAATTATTGCGATGTTTAGCGTCTGTTTTAGAATCACTCGCTGTCACAAATAGTGTCCCCATTTGAAATTGTTTCAACAGTTCATGCATTAACTTAATTTTTTTTTAATCACTGGTGATTTATAAACGCTCACTAGTATTCGTTTTTTTTTTGTTAATAACTCTATCCTTCTGACATGCGTATTCATAATGCCAAAGTGAGGATAATTCGTTTATTATGACGTGTCGATAATATATGCTAATTTTTCAGCAATATAAGCAGCTCACTGTGACAATGTACATTTTTTTATTATTACACCTTTTTTATAACTTTTAACTAATTTAAATTTTGATATACATCATTAGAATCATTAGAGTCCATACATCATTATGCTTATCATATTAAAATGAATCTAAATGTTAATGAATTAAGAATTCGATAATTAGTCATTTAAGATTCAATAATATTAACTATGATTTTTTCACCTTACTCAGTAATTGTAAAGCTATATCACAATTATACTATGACAATTACATTAAAAACCGATAATAATTTGCTCCATAATCCTAATAAATTTTTAAAATTTGTAAATGAATAAAAAACAAATTAAAACAATACCTATTTCTATGTATTTAAACGCTTACAAGCTGTTATTGGTCAAGATATCGCGAACCTTTTTGCAACAATCTTTTCATCTGTGTACTCTTCGAATACTTGTGTTCTACCTAACCCCTCAAATGCGCATAAACCCCTTATTTGTGTATGCACTCTCCGTCATTTAGTTATTCAGATTATAGACAAAATATTAAAACTTCCAAATATTTCCTCGATGGGACCAGATGATATCATCTCCCAAATAAATGGAAACAGAGCTATAAGGTTGGTGCTATACCTGATATTAAAAATTATAGAGGAGTATCCATCCAACCAGCTTTGCCTAAATTGATAGACCCTTTAATATACAATTATATTTCTTCCAACTGCAAACCCCTATTTATCGAATAACCAACGTAAATCCACTAACACTAACTTATTAATTCATGCATTTGAAAATGATTCTCAAGTTGATGGTGTTTATACTGTTTTTTTTTTGAAAGCATTCGACATAGTCAACTTCTCTTTAAACTGAGGCTGTTATAATTTTGTGGTTAGAATATTATTTAATCAGTTCATAAATGATATCTATAAAGTATTTGGTTTTGTTAAGTATCTGTGGTTTGTCGATGATGTTTAATACCTTAGATTCTTCTGAAGACCAAGTGAATATTCAACTAGATCTGGATAATTTCGCCAAATGGTCGTCTGATAGATTACTCTTAAATATTAATAAATGCTCTTATATCTCATTTAGCAAAAGTAGAACCCTCAATTTGTCATATAGAATCTTATATAGAATATCCCACTAGATAGTGTTTATGCCATGAAAGATCTCGGAGTGCTTTTCGACCCGAAGTTTATTTTTGAACGGCACATTAATGACACTGTTCTGGGCACAAGAAAAGTTCTGGCTTTATATTAAGACACTGTAGCCCACATTCGTTAATATCATGTATTAGAATGTATGAATCACTAGTTTGCTCTCGCTTAGAGTATGCCTCGATGATATGGTCACGTTTTTATAACAAATATAGAATATAACTAGAAAGGACTCAGAATAGTGGTGGTTCTAGTAGAAACCTTCATTTGGCATAATGATGGATTTGTTTACAATAATATACAATATACATACAACATTATCATATTCTAGTCATCCTCACATTAACATTTATTCATAAACTATTAAGCAATTTCTATCAGAATACTGATTTGGCAACCTTAATGAATTGGAAAATAATATCCCTTTCCGCTAAACATCGAGTTCTTTTATCCTTTTTAGACTTATAAAATTAAAAAACTAATTTCCATTTTCTCTAACACTATATTTCAGATAATACTAATGCCATTCAACCTAGCTCCGAAAATATTGACCTCTTAAGTGTACATGAAGAAGTTGAAGAGGAAAATTTTGATACAGATGAGGACGGAAACGAAGTTGATAATTTAGACAATTCAAATTATAATAAAGCTGTAAGTAACGTATATTTTAATGGCATGGCTAAATTATGCACAATTAGCGAAGTTACACTCAATGAGATGGCATAACATCGAATCGAATCATTGCATGAGGATGGGTAAACTTCATTTATCACAGTTTTCTTGTTTTATTTTGTGTTAAAGATTAGATTCAATTCTATCATACATAATAAACATTAATTTATGTTATTAACAATCTAACAATGTAACGCTTACTTATAAAAGTAAGATTTATTACTTTAATAATCTAACGAAGATAACAAATTGATGGATTTGTTTATATAAGAGAAAAACAGGCAGACCATGTTTATAAGTACAAAATTAATCAAGTAGTTTGATTCACTACTACGACCAGAATTAACGCAGGGTCTAGAGTTGTTGTGATCTAGTATAATCGTTCCATTAGTTCAAATCCACCGCGTGATTTGATTAAATTTCTTGCAATAAAAATAATACTACCACGAAGCGCTCTCGCAGAATGTCTAGCAATGACGCAGAAATCTGCTTTACCGGCCCACTAGTACGATGTTTAAAGATGTCTAACTTCTGTCTATCATTTATCTGGGTTCAAATATTTTAAAAAGTTAGGATTAATGGGTATCGTGCATATTTAAGTAAAAGTTTTAAGGGGCTCAACAATGTTTTGTGGTACATTTTATAAATATATAGGTGACAAATATATTTATAAAGGAAATTTATAAATATATTTGGCCAAGCGGATGTGTTCTCAAAAATCGAGTAATCTGAGTCTTCGTTGAAGTGTCCTACATTGCATGAGGTCTTGCACCTAATGTCATTATTTGAAACCAGTTAGTTCCAATGGTCGAGTTGTATTTGTTTTTGATGAATAATCGTTTCATACCTTGTTTCGACGCTGAATAGCACAAACCCCTTGCGCTGATCAACTGGCAACCTGTATGAACCTGGCCGTCGTTTCCGGAGATTTTTCAATCAGCTCCTAGTGATACGACCTTGGGAAGGAGCAGGAACATTATAAGTTTCATCTATATTTTACTTAAGCTAACTTTAGATTGTGCCCAACGACTTTTTGGTACTTGGCAATTTTTTAGGTTGATACAACTTTTGATAGTTGTCGATTTAGAAGCTGTATGCATGTAAGAAGGATTGGAAATCTGGACACATAAAGACAGACGACCACACATCTTGACACCACTTAAAAAATTATAGAATCATTTTCCGAGGAGTCTGAAAACGTTACTACACTAAATTCTACATTTCTTTTCCATGATTTCTGTAGGTACTTAACACCTTGACAAAATAAAAGTAGTAAGTGATTCTAAAGATTTACTAACAAAATTATAATTAAGAAATGCATAGGTTACTTGGTGAACTTGAAGAAAAAAGCATGATGCAAGAGCACGCATTTAAATTTAGAGGTAAATTTGAAGGAATAGATAAATTGAGATATTAAATAAAAATCTAGGTACCTCCTGCAACACCTCCCGCAAGGTTACGTGGTAAACAACCACCTCCACAAAATAATCCTTTAGCAACGCAATTACCCTATATGATCGATGAAAGTATTAGCAGTGGTGAATTAACATCATCACAATCGAGCTTGGGATAAAATTAACAATATAGGCGTAAGTGTATTACTGATTTGATTTGAGAAGTAATCTAAGTTTTTTTTAGAGTTTCTAATGAAACTATAACTTACTTCTAGAATTAGGAAATATGTATATATATATATATATATATTTTATATATATATATATATTTATAATGG
>WYDF02083698.1:0-11079 GCA_009867245.2 Adranes taylori | reverse complement strand
ATATATTGTTGATTGTTTTGATTACGCGACCCATTATATGTTTAATTTACACTAAACTCGTCGTCGGAATCACCTTATTCGCTTATTGAGACGCGTTTCGGCTTATCCAAGCCATTTTAAAACACTGAATGACCTGAATGGCATTGTAATTTGTTGGTTATCTTGTCATTATTCTTCATTTAGTGTTGCCATGTTGTGTATACATGTTGATATTCTTCATTTACTTTTCTTGTTACGTTATCTATAGTTTTCTTATTGTTATAGTATAATAATTTGTCAATACCAATAACAATAGAAAATCATGAAAAGGAAAAAGAGAAAATAATAGTAGTTGGTGCTATTAACGGATATCCTAAAAGAGAGATAACAAAAATTAATCATGATATCATGAAACCGAAACCACCAAACAAGAAAGAAAACATTTAAAATCAAAAATATATAACATTCACTTATACGGATAAAGATACCTACAAATTAACCAAAATATTCAAACCATACAATATAAAAATAGGATACCGAACCGAAAGTATGTTCACACTATTTGATCATAAGTCAAACACGCCGAACAAATTCAAACAGGGCGGTATATAAAAAGTAAGTTGCAACACTTGCAAAGAAGTATACATCGGAAAAATAAATCTTAATTTCAGAACAAGATACAGAGAACAGCAATATGCATTAAAAAGACCGGACATATACCACGCACACTACACCAATCACTTAATCAACAACGAGCACCCAAACGAAATGATCGAAAACACACTAAATATAACCTCAACGAGTCATAACATCAATCAATAAAAAATTAAAACAAGAAAATGCAATAATAACAACAGCAGGTAAAAAAACATTCGTAATACGAGTAGAAAAAGATAATCTAATTAACAAAATAAAACTTTATAAAATAAAATAACTGTATAGAAATAAAAAGAGACCCGACAGAGAAATATCAAAAACAAATACAAAAGATTATAAACAAACACTCCAATATAAACAAAAGCAATAAATACAAATTTATCAACCAAAATCCACAAGCACCAACATTGAACCCTTTACCAAAAACACATAAAAATGTCATCACAATAAGGCCATTAATCAATTGCAAACCAGCACCATCATACCACATCAGCAAACTTATAAGTATAGATATAGAAAATTATATAGGACTCCCAAATGAATTTTACATAAAAAACAATATAGAAGTAATAGAAAAACTGAATAATGCACACATTAGAAAACACTAAATTATTCTCCTTCCACATCACAAATTTATACACCAACATCCCAACAAACGAAACAATAGATATAACAAGAAAACTACTAGAAAGCAATAAGATAAATTAAATAAGACAAAAATACAATACATAGTAAATGCGCCTAAAACCATATTAAAGCAAAACTACTTTAAAATCAATAACAAATTTTACGAAATGATAAATGTTCTTATCACCGGGTCACCTTTATTAGCACTACTAAGCGAAATTTTCCTACTGCAATACGAACAAAGAATCATAGCTGAATTAAATACGCATACAACAATAATAAAATGGAACAGATATGTAGATAATATACTATGCATAATAAATGACAACACGCAAATCAATGAAGCAAAACTAAAATATATATTAAGAAGCATCCACAACAATCTGAAATTTACCATATAAGCAGAAACCGATAATAATCTAAACTACCAGGACATCGAAATTACAAAACAGACAAATTGGAATACAACATATTTAGAAAAGCGACGTATAAAAATAATACAATGAACGCAAGATCAAATAACCCAACCGCACATAAACGTGCAGCATTTAGAGCACTGTTTAACATACCACCAACAATAGAAAGTCATGGAACGGAAAAACAGAAAATAATCGAAATTAGTCAAATAAACGGATACCCAAAAACAGGGATAACAAATATTTATAATACTGTCATGAAACCAAAACCACCTAAGAAGAAAGAAAATATTGAAAACTAAACATATATAACATTCACATATACGGATAGAGATACTTACAAATTAACCAAAATATTCAAACCATACAAGATAAAAATAGGATGCCGTACCGAAAAGAATCTGTACAAACTATTTGACCATAATTCAAACACGCGGAACAAATTCAAACAGAGCAGTATATACGAATTAAGTTGCAACACCTGTAAAGAAGCATACATCGAAAAAACAAATCGTAATTTCAGAACAAGATACAGAGAACACCAATATGGATTAAGAAGACCGGACATATACCTCTGACACTACGCCAATCACTTAAACAACAACGATCACCCAAACGAAACAATCGAAAACACATTAACAATATTAAAAAGAAGTAATAAGCACTTGGACATAAAAGAACAGAGAAATATATAAAAGTAAGATAAATGAAGACCTAACAAACGAACAATTAAACTGTAAATTCGAAAGCCTAGTAAGACCCCTCAAATTATTACACAAGCAACAATAAGAAAGCAATAGATAACGTAACAAGAAAACCAAATGAAGAATATCAACATATATACACAACATACATTTTATATAGTTACACATTATATGTAATGTATATACACATATATCATCATCATCAGCCTGTATCAATCCTCTGATGGATGAAGGCCTCTCCAAGCGACTTCCAACTAACACGATCACTGGTCTCGCGTCTCCAGGTGGGTCCCAAAAATCGTGCAAAGACCGTACTCCATCGATCCATAGGTCTTTGTCTGGGCCTAACGATATATCTCAGACTCTATTCTCATATAATCTTGGACCAACTTTTGTCATTGCGACGGCTTATATGCCTTGCCCATTGCCACTTTAACGAGTAGATTGTCTCTAAAACGTCGTGTACTTTAGTTCTATTACGTATCCATTCACATCTACGTCGACTTCTCAGTCTTACAGTGATGTTAAAAAAAATAATAACTATTCTGGTTGTAGAGAATATTAATGTTTAATGCAATTTTCAAATAGTGGATATTTCAAATAATTTTTTCGTGGAATTTCATAAAGTTGGAAGGATACCAATTAAATTATCTAAGCCAATTTTCTAAATTTCCATTGCAACGGATAAAAAATAAGTTGAAAATAATCAATTATTTACAATTTCTACAAAAATTTAAACCGAAAGATTTAGAACAAGAAACTTTCAGTTTGTAGTATCAAATAAAGCGTTAACATTGAGATTAAAAGTACTTAAAAGCTAACTTTTAGAAGCTAACAACACATCAACACAAACAAATGCCAGCAGCAGCCAAGCGGCAGCCATACGCATGCATACACATCCATATAACACGCTTCCGTTCATAATTATGAGAAAGCTCGGTTCTTTTTAAGTGCATATCTCGAGTTTTGCTTGCTCCTCTGCTTGCTGCTGTCTAGCGAATCATTCGTAAGGATGATGTTTTGTGAAAGTTCAGAACTGGAAGCCAGATAATATTAATATAAGCGTAAGTAAAGGCAACGGGCTTTAAAAGTTAGAGAAAAGTTTATGTCCTGGTATCTTTTATTTGAGAATTTAATCCTTTAGTTACTGCATTTATGCATTTCAAAGTCAATAAAATTATAACACTTCAACATATAATTTTACCAGTTATATTAACAGAATCAACCAGACAATGGCAAGTTGTTTATTTATTCTGATTGATTATTTTTGCATACATAATTTTTCAAGCCATGGGCGTAGGTAAGGAGGATTTAGGGGGGGGGGGGGCATCCTTTCATCACTTTTGGGTTTTCTTCCAAAACAAAAACAAGCGAATCAGCTAGAGAAAATATTTTATATCCATCTGCCAACTATTCGTACTGAGAATTCGTCCACTGCTGAAGGTGAGGAAACTTTAAATGCCAGTTTTCGTTTTGCGGTATAAACGAGAGATATTAATAGACATTAATGAAAAAATAAAGGATACGAATTATGTGTGCTTGAATGTGCAGTTGTGCCAACCCATGGAAACTAAATTATTATGTGGATTATTAAATGAATATATTAATTCTGACGAAAGTACTATTTTTAATATTAAAAAATTTATTATAATGATGACCTCCACTGAAAATATATTAGGTATATAACATGCATTTTAGAGATGTTTAACGGTGCAAGCTACTAAGACTGCTACTAAGACTGTTATGATTTACTTGTTACAGAATTAATCAGGATCGTAATTTGTTTATAACTACTATACTGCCTCTCATATTTTATTCGGTTTGTAACATAATTTGCTCTTGCATGAGATTCAGGGTTGGGTTAGGAATTCGTATGTTCTAATAAATTACTTATATAAATTCTAATAAACTACTTAATTTCTTATATGATAAGTACTAAAAGGCAATAACAAATTTCAATAGTTTGGTTTATTGTTCTAGTATTTATAACTTTAAAAATATGCATCGAAGCGCGATTTTAAATGAATGACAATAATGTTGATTCTAAATATAATTCAAAATTGATTAGGCTGATCCATTTCTCTACTTCCATTTCCAAATAATAAAGCAAATAAGGTGTGACGAACTAAATATAATTGTATATATTATATCGTATTAGATTTATTCATCTATGAGTACGACCCAGGAATGAACTTCTCCTCTGTACCAACTTCGTTGAAGGTGACTGGATTAAATAATTGATTCTTGGTTGAATAATACGTAGATGATGATCGTATGGAGCATTGGCGATGCAGAACTTTATCGATGCGCACTCGGAGTAGGATTTTTGTAGATATGCGCGCAAATGTAGAAATGCATTGAAACGGTATCATAATTGACTTTTTGCTGTTGGATAATAAGTCTATGGATATTGACTACTAATTGGCGTTGACGGAATGAATTTTGACCTCTGCCAAAGTACTTAAACTAGCGTCGATGATGTTACTTGTCCCCTCGACCGGTTGGCGCTCACTAGGCAAAGTCTTCTTCTTCTTGTGTTGCTCTCCATAATTTGCGTCGATGTCAATGACGATGGGAAATAATATGAGAATATAAGTAGAAGAAAATGATAATTAATTGGGAATCGAAAGATTCCACAGAAGATGTGTCGCCTGACAATTAACCTTTTGTTTGTTTCGTAGAAGTTTCGTAGAATTTTATTTTTCGTTGAATTTTAATTTACTTATTTTATTTATTCGTAGATTAAATAGGTTGTTTGAATATTTTAAAATTTATCATAGCGCTTTAAGATCAGATCAACACTGGCTGCAATTATTCTCGCTGGCCAAAAGGAATTGACTAGGTATTATTTCAGAATTAAAGCTTTAAATTGGCGCGATTGGGTTCTCGCAGCCATCAAAAGACAACAACTCGAAAATTGCGTCTCTCTTGATTCTGGCCTGCATGGCTCCTTTTATGCAAATTTTCTGGCAAGGGAAGCATCCGTTGAGCTGCAGTGCTTTGCATAAGCCGATGGATTTCGACGGCGTCTTCCGCAAAAAAATTGGACTTAGAAAAAAGCCTCTGCTACAATATTATTAGGAAGGTTATACTTCCGGCCATTCAAAAGTCTCTTCCTGACAAGTTCAGAAAATTTAAGGATCAAAACTGCATTATTTTCTTGACGGTTATCTAGCAAAAATGTAAGAAGTGGTGATTTCTAAAAGATTTCACACCAGCGATGGAAATAATAGCTTGATGCGTCAAAATATCAAAGTATCTTATAGAAAAACGCCTGCCTCAAAAATACGTTAAAAATAATATCCAGCCAGATTGTTAAGCGCCAAATGTGTAAAAAGCTTAACCGTCATTCAGAGAATTGTGGTAGGTGAAACAAATATTCCTGTCGAAAGAAGTATATTTGCCGACAAACTAAATCATTATTTTAAAATGATATTCATAAGAAAACTCGTTGGCTATATCGGAGACGTATACATTTATATCAGTGAGAGCCGCTACTTCTTCGGCAAGTACAAATCCTTTGACGTGACCATATGCCGCTACCTTATTATTTGCGCCTAATTATCTGCTGTTTTGATGTATATATGGTGAAGAAGCTGGCGGCCTTGCATCTTAACCGGTTTTTTCTGTATTTTATTTCGTTACATTTAAGATTAGACAGGATGGTTTTATATATTTCTTTTCTTCTTAATTTAACCAATTTACTTATGATTCATTGATTGATTAATGTATATTAGATAATTATACCTTTTATATTTCTTTCATCAATTAGATTAGTCAGTTTAGATATATATTATTAGAGTATCTCTCATTTAATTTATGATTTAAGAAGGAGTTGCTGATTATGATTATTAATTAATTGAATTAATGAGATTCTAAGTTTTATCTCATCAGTTTTATTGATATTTTTTTTCAACATTTCTTGTATATCGAATAAAAACACTTTCAACATCTCTAAAATGCATATGTTATATACCTAATATATTTTCAGAGTACGTTATCATTATAATAAATTATTTAAACTTAGAAGTAGCACTCAAGTAATAAATAATATATTCATTTAATAATTAAATTAATAATTTAATGACTTTAGTTTCAAGGGGTTAGCAGAACTGCACATTGAAGTACACATATTTCGCATCCTTTATCTTTTCATTAATGTCTATACTATTACTCTAATATTATAACCTATTAATATACGTGTAGAAAGGAACTCGAAATCAATTTCAACTACAATGAGAGTTCCAGAATATTATTAAAAACAGTAAAGAAACTGGAATTTTAAAAAAATTTGACAAGTGGCCTCTAATAAACAAAAACGATTTACATTCAACAACTCTCAACTCGACAATGCAGAATAATTCTGAAATTTCTAACCTAAAAATTGTTAAATTATCTACATCCACGATGGTTATATGGACTTTGAATCAGAGTAAGAAGGGGATATATAAAAGGTTTGTTAAGTAATAATAACTATTATTCTTGTTGGAATACGTATGCTGAAAAACGATTTATGTATATCTTTATTTATAATAATACGTGATAGAGCAAATGTACTCTAGTGAATTTAGCATTTTGTTAGAATATATTTAAATAGTCCGAGTGCACATGCGTTTCATCATGATGTTAGTACAATACGAAGTATTGAACCCTTCGGAGACAACTAAAGTGATGAATACATACCTGATTCACGAGTAATAGAAGAATTTGATAACGAAATACGACAGGAAGATAATATTCCAAACAAAAGATACATTTGTCATATAGATGAATAGTATAGACAACTTTATATACGTTTCAGTTGTAATGTACATATATAGTAGAAGAAGCATGACAGTTGTCAAGATTATTAAATATATTGTGTTTAAATAAGTACACATTGTTTGATTTGAATCAATTAAAAACATAATTATAACATGGCGCAATACAGAAAGTAGGTGAAAGAAAAAGAAATATAGCAAAATGTAGAAATATATATGGATGTATCAAATAATTAAAGATAAATTAGTTAACCTAAAAATGGCTACACAATTTAAATCACCACCTAATTTATAATTAGAAGGCAATCTATGTGAAAATTTGAAAAAATTCGAGCAATCATTTCTTATAAACGTGTGCAATGAATTTGAAAAAGTTAGTGAAGAAAGAAAGAAAAATTGCGATTTTTTTAAATATGATTCGTGACGAGGCAATTGAAAAATCTCCTGGATAGATTTAAAGCATATTGTAACCCGAAGAAGAATAGTTTACATACTAGATACTTATTTTATAAAAGAAAACAAGAAGGCTATGTTCAATTTTATTATTTTTACAAAGATGTTAAACTACTAATAAAAGATTGTGAATTTGTAAATGGTGATGAAGTACTACGTGATAAAATCGTGCTAGATTGCAATGATGAAGAAACACAGAACCGAATGATAAAAAAGGTGAGATTATACTGAAAGAAGCTATTGACATGCTCGCACTTGAGATCCTACTAGCGGAAATCACGAAGGAACAAACAACAGAAGGAAGAAATGAATAGAATGAAAAAGATTCATAGAAGAAATGAAGGAAATTCCTTTCATAACACACATAAATAAGATAAAAATAAAAATGGAAGAGAAAATAACTGGAATAAAAGCTGTCAACGGAACTGTAATAGAAAATGTAAAAATAATTGCAAATGGTGTGGAAGAAAACATTGGAAAGGACTCTGTACTGCTAAAGAAAAGCATTGTAAGAAATGTAATACCTTTAATCATTTTGCAGATGTTTGTAAATGTCAAATTTATGAAATAACCAATGAAGAACAACAGGTAAATCATAATGTTGAATATTTTTGTGATAGAATAAATAATCTAAATGCTAGTTAGAAAAATTGTAATTATGAATATAGAATTTCTATTTAAGATTGACAGTGGGTCGGATGTAAATGTGATTACACTTAAGTTAATACCACAAAAATTTTGCGAATGTGTGGAATATTTCATTTGGGTAACCCATAAGCGATATTTCTAGTACTTGCAATGCTGGTAACTGCAATGATGAACACACTGAAAACTATCATAGAGCTTTTGCATCATTACAAGCGGATAGAGAATTAACACGAACATCTGACAACACTGTTTATATCCCTGTGGATCTTCAACAGGCTATGCCATTGCCTCGATTAAGTTCTTCAAAGGCTTTTATTTACGTCAAATGTGGTTCTTTAATTTAGGGATCCATATAATAGCAAAAAATGTAGACAGAACAATCTCCGAAAGAATTAGAGATAAATCTCATGAGAAAAATCTCCGAAAGAATTAGAATATCTATACTTCTGAACAATACCGAGAAAGTGTCACTAAACCCACCAGAGAAAATCGTTTTATAGCTATGGTTAATTTTCGGAATACTGCATATTTTGAAAACGATTTTAAATTGTAAAACAGAAAAACAGATCAGTTTGATGTTCAGGTACGATTCAGGGAGTTCAGGTATGATCTAGGTGTACGAAATTGTATTTCTTTTTGGTGAAAGAACTTATTTCTGTGCGCCACTAATAAAATAGAAGAAATTATATTTGCATACCAACTAACATTGATTAAGACATCGTCATCCAAAGCTCGGTAAAACCCAGAACCATACCTGTTTTCATAGTGGACAATAAATGTACGTGACTATTGTTACATTGTGGTGCATAAATATGCTAATAGATAAAGGTGTATGTACTACCAAGTACCTGATGCCTCCCGTTGCAGCTTCCTTAAGACGTTTAAAAATATCATTATGGTCTAGACACACATACAAGAAGGTCGTCGTCGTCGTAAGGAAAACCTACGGCTCGGAATCCTGTCTACGTTGGAATAGTTCGACTTTAGTGCACAACAATTACACTTTTTCACCAATTTAACAATGTATAAAGTCAATTTATTAATTTATCAACTTGTTCTTTCTAGTGTTAGTATTGTAATTAAATAGTTAAAGTGAACTAAACTGGTTTCAATTAATCGCTCTAATTAAATGTCTAATCGCTAAGCGAAATATCAAACGATTTTAACCAGCAAAAAGAGTAAATTCAAAGGGTGTTTACAGTCCACCGCTCTCCGGTCGCAATAATATTCTACATACACTAGGGATGGCATAAAATGATTGCGTGTGGAGAGATATGCCTCGTTTATATATAGAGAGAGTTATGACTATTTTACTCAATTCCGGCAAGTCGATTTGATGCAATGTGATTCTAAAACACCGGAGTTTCAAAACGTTGTACTTTCAAGAATAATGAAGAAAACAGGCTCTATATCTTAAGAAAAATTCCAAATTTAAGAGAACATCTCAAATTTATTCCAGAGGAACACCATAAGCAAATTATAAGTGAGTTTGAATAATGTTTTTCTGTGTTCCCAAGTAAATCTGTTTATACCTTTTTTGTCATTTCTGATTCTGCATATTTTTGTCGTTCAAAAAATATAACTTCTGATAGATTTTCTATTAATGTGTTTTTCTTTTTAATTACATATATATCTATCATTTGTCATATACGTCATAAATCGCAAATAATATTAGCGAATAAAGGAGATATGTACATTAAATTTGTTTTTGTTAAATAATCCTTCATATCGTAGTTTACTAAAAAAAACTAATTTTGGTAAATCTTATTTCATGGATAAGAATAACAATTCCAATCTCGAACATTAATAGTAGCTTAACAAAAAAGTTAGAAATGAATTTTTTTAAATGTAAATTACTCAGAAGTAATATTTTGTTACATGCCCCCTTCATCATATGAACCCTTCAATTGATTCTACTCGGAAATAACTGTAAGTCTATTAGAGAGGTAGTATGAATGGCGTTAAATGAAAATAAACCTGTTAAGAATGACTGTATGCACGAGTAAACTTATTTTTTTAATAATGCGGACAGTAGTTATAATCGTTATATGAACAATTACAATCGGAATAGTTTTGTTTCAAATAAAAATAGTAATTTTCATAATAACAGAAAACAGTGTGCAGAAAATCATTTGGAAAAGAAAAAAGTGCATGCTGGCAATTATACTAAACCAAATAGTAAGAGATAACTGTTAAAACAGTCAATCAAAAATAATGAAGTAATATATTTGTTGAGTACATTAAATCAAATTCATGTAACTTTATACATAGTAAGCATTATTTTATTTTACATAGCGGAGAAACAATACCTGTTTTTAAAAGTACTTAACTTGCGATGATGATAAAAATATTCATAGCAAGATTCAGTTACAAAGGTATAGGAGGGCATGTTTTTAGTAAGGGAACAGTAAATATTTCATTCCGAATTCAGGATAAAGTTTTTCTCAGAATTTTCATGTCATTGCTAACTTTTCATATGATGTAGAAGGGTTACTCAGAGTAGATTGTTTGGGGAAATATGGTTTCAAGTTAGGTTTCTTGAGAATTCTGGAATAGTATATATATAGGAGAAAAAAACTTTTCTAGAGGTCTAAATTTTTATTTCTCTGGGAGATCTTGCCGTGGAATTATTCCTATAATTTTCTATAATATTGACGTTTATTAGTTATCTATTATTAATTAGTTATTAGCTATCTATTACTTGATCTATTGGTAATATATTTTGTGTCAAATATATAAATCTATAAGTGATTTCGAGGCATTATAATACATTGTGTTTATAACAATATGTATCCAATGACACATGTGAACATTCTTAGGTGAAATTGAATAAAC
>WYDF02083687.1:0-11080 GCA_009867245.2 Adranes taylori | reverse complement strand
GTGAACGTTTTTATCTTTCATATCTTTCAAGGAACACAAATCTACGAGTAAAAGCTGTACAAAATGCAAAATATTTTTACACCTAACTACCAAAGTTTCACCTAACTACATGAATTTACGTTATTCTTCATAACACCATTTAATTATAACTCTAAATAGAAAATGCGGAACTAAATCTAAGTAAAAATAGCAGAAAAATAAGTTTGCAGATATAATAAAACATATAACTAAAATCGTAAACATATATCTTAAGCAGTACAATTGGATTAAATAGGACTACATAATTATATAGAATACATATGTAGCATAATCACGATTGTATTCACAACGCGTCTAACGCAGGGTTAATGAAATTTATCCTGAAAGGGCTCCTGGCTAAAAAATTAATGCCAAAAATAGTTTCTTGATTTGAGATTAATCAGGTCATAAAGTTTTAGATTTATATCATACTGATAGTATAATTAAAAACATCATTGCTCACAATAAAAACACTTTTAATATTTTATCTGATACGCCTCTGGTAGATGTTCAGCATCACATTTCTCTTAATCATGCTTCAGACAACATGCCATATGGTTTGAACAAATAGATTTTCCCAAATTATATATCAATCGGATTTCGTGAATTCATCTCCCTAATCGTCTACAATTAACTAATTGGTGCGTTCACTGTAAATAAAATTAGATCGTAGATATATGAATACATTACATAATAATATATATCCATAGGTAACCACTCATGAGTTAGTTGCATGTAAAGATATTTGTCACGCACATTTATAGAATATAAGCAGACATTTTAAAACTATTAAGTAATTAAATTAGCTTACATGTTTGCAACTTCTTAATTTTGTAGCCTATATTCACGAGCAATAAATTTCCAACACTTATGCACCACTTATTGCCCTGACCTCTTAAATTATTTATGTCAAGTTCTGTTTATAACAAAAAATTTATAATGGATCGGGTCAAAACTTTCCCTCTCGTCTTATGACCTGGTACAAACCTAAGAAAATCTTTGTACACACAAAAAATTGTTTTATTTGAATGTCGTTTGTTGTTTTATCAGCTAAAACTTGAAATATGTTTTCACTTTCACTATTAGGTTTCACTTTCACAATATTTTTCTACTTTAACACGTGTAAAGGTAAAGATATAAGCTGATTTTGGATGACAGAACTAGTGTACGTACCTTTACTACCAGTTCCTAAATGTTCGTTTAATGTTAAATCACCGCAAATCTGAGGAGAGCACGAAGATTTCCGTCGTTGTTAAGAGGTTCATGGAGGTTTATTCGTTCAGTCACAGTTACATTTTAATGGTATTTGCTGGCTTCTTCAGAGCCGACTAGTTTGTATATTTTTTTGTTTTTTCTCTCTGTAGCGTGAACCCCCAAAGAATTTCAACCTCAGAACCTTTAAGAAGACTACGCCATACACGAGAATCTTCTTTGGTCAGATGTCACGCAAAAAGTACCAAAATAATATAGTAACTCGTTACGTCATTGACGGCTCGTGTGACCGAAGTAAACTAAAAGTGCCCAGGATGACTGCTTTTTGCACCTGACTTGCAAATATGGTTCTAATATAGTGTATTATGGATGACTTGACGCCTCCCATGACTCCAATGATGAGCACTACCAATTTGATGGAATGATGTGTATATTGGAACCTTAGATCGCATAGCAAATCCTGATATTTAGCCACTTGTTCCCGTTCCTTAATTTCAATATTTTTATCAATGGGGCTAGAAAATTCTATCAGGAACTTCCGCTTATTGTAATCTAATAACACAATATCAGGTGTGTTTGCGGCTATTTGATGGGTTGCAGGAAAACCATATTTTCGAAAGAGCTAAACGGCGTAGGGTGGAACTGAGTCTTTGTATATACCATAAGAATGACGTAGATGTAAGAATATAGCACGTTTAAGGCGGTGTTATGGCGCTGGATATATTTAGTTCTTGCGTACACCGGGTATGCGGAAAGAATATGAATTAGAGTCTCTGGTAGAGACCTTCATCATCGCGACCTCTGCGCCCATTATATATTTATGGCACACAAGCGTGTCTATAACACCAACTTGGCAAGCAAAAATAAATTCCTCAGTCCAGATCGCAGGCCAGCAGATCTTAAAAAGCCGAATGTTAATTGTAGTGACAGCTCCAACTCGGTAATTACTCGGCAGCTTCAACTCGGCAATTATAAAATTTATCATGCATAGGTTAATCCCGATGGAGTTGTTTGAATATTTCTGATTCTGATCTTTTAACTACCTTTTTGGCAGCCTCGACATCTAATCCATCACGTTCATGGACCCGAATATCTATCGAGAACGATACTCCAAGGGACTCGGACGTCTTTCTTGCAGCCTTATATAAAACACAGCCGCTAAAATGTCTCTCAGCTAATCCCTCTCGGCCGAAGCGTATGTTGACTATGCGTGAAGTGTGGAATTGTGTGCATGCATACATTGTATGAGTGTATAATTAAATATTCTCTTGCTGCTTCCATAAAGAAACAAAAATAATCCAAACATTGTGCGTTTGAAGAGTTAAGTAGAAACCTTTTTTTATTCATTATTAAGTTAGTTTTCAATAAATTATCGAAAAAGAGATGGCGAAAAAAAACTAATTTATAGAAAATAATTCATGGGCTCCATGTATTATAGGTGTCAACTTAGAACAAGTTCTTTTCAAGTGAATGGTCGCGGTTGATCGCGTTACAAATATATACCCCAATAAAAAAAAGAGGAAAGATTAAGGAAAGGTTCTTTAAGGAAAGATCACTAGTATTGTGTTCTTTATTTGTTTATTATTGTAGAACCTGATAATGCTTTAAAGCGAAAGCGATCGATCGATCAGGTTCTGAATCGATCGATCCTAATGGACGAATACCTAATGGCCGATGTCTGTTCCAGGCTCAAGGAAAAAGGCAATAACACATCGGAAGCTTATAAATGTGCTTCAGGAAGCTTATAAATGTGCTTAAGAAAGATGACATAAAATTTATACACATACACGAAGATCGCTAAGTCGTAAAATCACGAAGATTGTAAAATCGCACCTGTTTTACCAATGAGGAAGTAATCGAATCATTAGATAATCAAAAAAAAAACACCATCGACTGTAAAAAACTGCAAGGAAAACAAGAAATTCATCGAAGTTCATAGTTTCTACCAACATTCCAGAAATGACAAGGCATCGGTGAAATAAGAAAAATCAATGACATTAATAACATAAAAGTGCAATGGCACTATTTCCAATGCAAATCAAATATCTCGCAATGCCATTGCGGTGAATAATTCTGCCACGGCAGCTTAAATTGCAACCAAGCCCCTACATGTGTCAAGTGCGCCAAACAACATTTAACCCAAATCTGCGAGTGTCAAATCAAGGAACTTAACTCGCAGAATACAAAATGCGCAAATTGTAACTGACCACACGTATCAAGTTATGGTGAATACCCAGCAAGAGTAGTTTATAGAAAACTCCAAAGCGCCTTGGAGGAATGGTAAGTCTAAGGCTCAATACGCACCTACCCTAACACAACACGTACCTACCCTAACACAAGGAAATTACCCAAATTTGACCGTAACTCAAACCCTTAAATTAAGATATTCTCAACATACTACATAAAGTTACATCGAAATACTCAACAGAACGCAACTGACAACCGAACATCACTCCGACTTTAGAAACCTAATAAACGAACTCAATACACCCAGTCTGCAATATAAAGATAATGCTTCAGATGGTATGGGACCTTAACGCCAGCCTACAAAATAAAACAGATAAGTTTGAAAAACTCATGGTTATCAACGACATCGATACTAAATATAACCACATTCAAGGGCCATAAACTAACAACAAAAATACTATCCTGGAATGCCAATGGCATTACCGAAAGATACAGGAACTTGCAATATTCTTAAAGAGCAAAAAAAAATATTAACAATGAATGGATACAAGAGACAAACCTGACAAAAAGACACCCTCAAAATAAGCGGATACATCAGCTACAGCAAACCCAAGGACACGAAAGGAGGACTATTAATTTATGTATAACATAATATCATTTGTCATTAAACTAACATTAGTATAGCCATTGTAAAAGCACAAGGGATTGTGGTAGCTGATGAAGCCATTATAAACTTCTATAGCTCTCACAGGCGCAAAATAGAAATCCAAAAACTAGACGCACTGCTAAAACTATAATCAAAAACCTTGATTATCAGCGACTTTAGTGCCCGACATCGATCTTGGAATTACCGCTGCACGGAATTATCTTGGAATTACCGGAGCAAAATCGCTGCACGAAACAGCATTCTAAAATGGCCGTATACCACTTCGCGCTCCAACTAAATACTGTTGCAAAATCTGAATGAAAATAAATATGCAACTTGCGCCTCAGAATTTCAACCTTCAATATACATACCATTTGCGCCATCAAGTGGTACATTTGATTTTCTTCAGTTGAAGATCAAGTGGCATGTAATTAACGATATTAAGCGCAACTAGTTTCTTTCTAGTAAAATATGTAATTAATGCAAATTACACTCTCCTATTTCCTAAAAATTTGCACTACCCTTCAAATAATAATAATCCCTCAACAATAGCCTTTTTAGCACATTCAACCGTACACACAACCGAACCTATAGCACTACAAGAACTTAATGCAGACCACCTCCCTGTATTGACGGAAATCAAAACCACCCATATTTTAAACCGTCTAAAGAATCATTCGACATTCTGGTACGCAAAACGCAACACGACATTAATATACCTAATTTTAAAAAATTTCAAAATAAGAGTCGCTTAGGTAATATGAGATTAAACGCTTTGCCATCCATAGTAATTATACTAGTACTCCATTGCCCATCCCACTACAATTTCAGCACCTTGAATATGTGGCGGAAAATATTCAGTTTACAAATTACACCGTCACAATTTTCTCATATTATAATCCACCATTGAAAGCAATTTGCCAAAGTTTTCTTCAATTTATTTCAAGCCTTGCGAAAGCCATAATGATGGGTTTTAATGCTCGCCATATTGATTTTGGCGACTCGGCAACCAACCCAAATGGCGAAATTATCACGAAATGTCTTACTCAATTTCCACTCCAACGAATTAAAAATACAGAACCTACTTTCTATGGCACTGGCCTTTTTCAATTATTGACCATATTGTGGTCACTGAAAGTATAATCCAATTTATGGAAACAGAGTGTTTCGCCGGCACTTCAACCACATCAGACCATTATCCACTTTTGGTCAAAACCAGTTTAGATTTATCGATTTTTCGATAATCACTTACGTGGTATCGAAAATGCAAAACCTTTCAAAGAATTTTCACATTTCGTCTACGAAACTGTCTAGAGATGAACAAAGTTCTCCCAGAGAACCAGTTTGATTTTGAGCATTACTCTCTACTATGGACCCTCTCCTAAAGTTTCAAGCAGATATCATGAAACCAGACATTTGCAGGTTTCACTTAACAATGGTCATTGCGCGCTGGCAGTATTTCTAGATATCTCCCATGCTCTTTACCCTGTCTGGCATGCTAGGCTAGTTCGGAAACTCCATGAGCTTCATATCCTTCATCCCAACACACTGAATATGGTCCAGTCATAACTATCCTACCGTACCACCTAAATTAAAATTGGAGACACTCTCTTGAGATCCATCTACTTCAAGCTGGCGTACCACAAGGGTCTGTCCTTGCTCCTCTTTTGTACATCATATGTTGCTATGATCTCTAACCTCCAACCAATCCACATAGCCGTAGTGCTTTGTATGCTGATGACACAGCTTACTGGGAATGCACTCTAAAAGCTGAAACTGCAAACCGATATCTGCAATTATTTTTAGACTATTTTTCAAAATGGGCACAAAAATGGCGCATTACACATAATCCGAGTAAAACACATGTTATTTTCATTCTGTATCCCAATCGTGTCAAAAAGAAACATCAAAACCGTAGCCACATCAAACTCCGACTCTGGAACGAACCCATTTCATTAAAAGACGAATCTCGCCACCTAGGTGTCACGTTTAACAGAACTTTCAATTCGAATTCTGATCTAAACAACACTTTTCCAGCGTACGCAAACACGTGAACCTGATCTCCACACTCAGAGGACGTTTTAGAGGCTACAAAAACTCTACATCACACTTACAAAACCTATATTAGGCTACTAATAGACTATAGAGCTGTTCTATATTCAACACTTTCTAACGCGCAAGCACACAAACTTACTACCTGTGAACGAACAATACTTCGAAAAATTCACAGGTTTCACTTCCAATTTCCGAGCGCACTACTATAAAACACTGCTCTGCTGAGCTTATCACAGATCGTCTAAAATTTCTACAGTCTAAATATACGTGATGCAGAAAACAACACAATGGCCCACCAAAACGTTTGTTCCGATTTGAAAGCCAGAACCACCATAGCAAACTGCCACATCCGTCAGCTCGAATTATACAAACCATGCAGGAATCTCCTGAGGATCTCCTAAATATCCTAGTATCCATTCCTCTCTCCCTTAGATGATTCCTACCCCTGTATTCTACAAAATTAAATTTAAAAAAAATCGAAAAAAAAAACCAAGAAATCAATCATTCCTTTCCACAACATCCATATTTTCTATTTCAGGTCAACTTACACCCACTTGAGCAGGCAAGCAAGTACAACTAGAAGTTATACAAGACCAGCAGCAAAATCAGCGCACCCCATTAAACCAAACTCCCTCACCAATTTACCATGCTATGGCCAAGGTTTTTGCAGGTTTCTATTAGCTGTAAAGCGAATGCTATAGCGTATATCTTCCCTGTAAGCTATCAGCTTACCAAAATTTCTAAAAGTATTTCACTCATTACCAGTTCCATGCTGAAGAGGATGATAAATCCTAAGGTTTCTCCACTTCCCACCAAAAAAAAAAAAAAGAATCGCAGAAAACGAATTTGACTAATTACCGTAAAGAAATTATAAACGACACCAACAAACAACGTCAATGAAATGGAAACTTTAATCGATAACCAAACAAAGACAATCAAAAATGCATACGAAAATTCCAGTACAAAAAACATCCTAACAAACCACAACCTCATACTGTCCCAAAAATAGTAGATTTTAAAAACCAAAAAAAAAGGAAGGCGAGCAAGCCTTCAGGGAAACTGCAACTTCCAACTAAAACAAGACATTAAAGATTTAAAAAAACAAATCAAAATAAATATAAAAAAAATTAAAGCAAATAATTGGTGCAGTCACATAAAAAAAATGAACAAAAACAGAAACAGGATGTGGAGTACACTAAAACCTTTCAGAAACACAAACACAACAAGACAAGTAGGAGTACTCCATGATACAACTGGTTTACTGTCAAAGACAAAAACGGAGCAAATCAGATAGTTCAAACATACCACCAAGTACACACAAAAACGAAAATTTACCCAAGCAACACACGGAAAGAGAAACCAACAGAACAACCAAAAATTATATTCCTAACCAATCACAACTTCCTCACCAACAGCACCGAAATCTTTAAAATAATTACGAAACTAGGATCCAAAAAAGCACCAGGATATGACAAAATCAATAGCTACCAACATAAGAATTTATCAAAGAACGCCGTCACCGAAATTTGCGCCATATTCAATAACTGCCTTAAATAACAACACTTTCCTAGAAAGTGGAAAACGGGAAAAGTAATCCCAATACACAAAATCAACAAGGGCCCAATGGTTGACCCTTAACCTTACTCCCTGCAGTAGTAAAAGTTTTTGAAAAAATCGTTTTAATCAGACTATAAAAAACCGAAAAAAAGAACACTGATCCAAAAAAAAACAACAATTTGGCTTGAGGAGAAATCACTGCACCAGCATTCAAATAGCGGAAATCATTAATTATATTTCCAAAAATTTCAATATCAATTCAGTCTTTCGATACAGTCTGGCATCGGGCCTTAAACTATAAATTAATAAAATTCAGAATCCAACCATACATTATAGCTATAATAAATTCATTTTAACAAATAGACACTTTTTAGTTAACACAAACAACACTAATTAATTCTAACAACACAGATTAAGAACGTATCGTAACTTAAATTCATTAGATAGCACGTAAATATTCGATTTAGTTTTAAAAATACCATAACTTATGAAATCATTGGAGTTTTGTCTAATAATGAATTATTATGTTAAACCTTAATTAAACGTTTGGAATAAGAAAAGAAAATGTGTATGTTCATTACTAGCAGCTCACAAAAGATTAAATAATTAAGTTTGCTTGCGATAAGACTTAATATATACATCGTAGTTTTACATTTGATGTGCTTTTTCTACGTTGAAGGGTGCTTGGAAACGAATAAACAGCCCTGATTTAAATTAGACATAAAAAAGTATAGTAGTATTTAGTGTGCTAGTATTCAAATGATTTGTCGTTCGAGGTAATTGCAAATAATAAAAGCAGCTTAAAGACGTGTCTCGTATCCCCCACGAGTTTTACTTTATATCTAATTCGCAAGTAAAATGAATGAGAAGACCCCTTCTTACCCACGAAATTGATCCTGCTCATAAAATAAAATCTCTCGTGCGTCTAGCGTAATAAAGCATTGCGGAAGTTTATCACTCAATAAACGAGCGGCCCGAATTTCTTACGAAATTTCTAAGGAAGTGATCGTAGTGTACCGATTTTCAGATTGTCATTCATAGCTAAAACATATATGCAAATATTGTGCAATAAAGATGAGCCGCAATATTTAATGTAGAAAGATAAGTTGTGTATTTTTATACATTTTTTAACTTTTACTCAGATACAAAAACAATAACAGGGCCAGTTCTAGCATTTCAGAACGGTCATGGTCCAAAAGCACAAGAAACTAAGAAGAATCGAAAAAGTGAAATTTATATTTTTTCATTAAAACTTTTCTGATAAAAAACGCAAATTATACACTGTTGAACAAATTCTCAACTTTTTTTTGTTTATCTTAATTTTTTGATGTCCTCTCCTAATATTAGTATGTTGAATCTGAATATGATATTGATTTCTTTGTTGCATCAACGGTTTAGTCAAAAAACAAAAAAAAAATCAATTTCGAATATGAATGGACGTAACTGATAAATAAATTTTTATTCATCATAATGCTTACAAGGTTGAAGATGTAGCAAATGTGGTACAAATTTAAACAATATCTAGACTAAAAAAGAAGAGGTTTGACACAAGTCAAAAGAATACTAGAACGAAATTTCCTTTCGTGGAGTTTCATGTCATCGCATATGAAACGTCAGATATAGTCGCCCATCATAGCTGCATCCTACCAGCCATTATATCGGTTACCCATTGCTAGAATATCATTATTGTCATTCTGCAATTCCTCCCGCGTACTATAAAATCATGTTCTCCAATGGAAGTGGAGAAATCTTCAAAAGAACAACGATGCCCGCTGCATCCAATAGAGTGGGATTTTTACCGCACTAAATCTCCATTTCCTGTTAGTAATGGACTGGTTGACGAGATATAGTATTGTTTCAAGGAAACCTGCAAAAACTTGACCATAACATGATGAAAGGTACCTTGTTTCGGGATCAGTTAGGTTTCAGGTAGGTGGGGTTGTTTTCTAGGTAATTGGTTTGGTTTTTAGTATCAAGTGTACCTTTGATTCTGCTTGCAGCGGAGTGCAAGGGATGTATTCGGTTCACTTGCTAATGATGATGGTGAGAAATATTAGTACTTTTTGTTTGGTCTTTGCTTATTTTTCTTTTTTTTTCATATTTAAGTTTTTTGTTTTTTTATATGTTTTTCTGATCTTATTATATTTTTTCCTGGGGTCCTCGGGAGGCTCTTTCAGGCCTGAATAATTCTGGCTGGTGGGTGCGGAATAGATCTTCTAGGCGGCTTACGACAGCCACTTTTGGACTATTCAGCTGGACCTCAGAGTGTTGCAGGCTCTTGGGTTGTTTTCTTGTTAGCACCTTAGCGGATATTTAGCTCCAAGTGTTTTCAATATATTACTGATTGGAGTGGCAGTACAATGATCATAGAGATTAATGCTTGTAAATTTATAATAGAATTTGTGAATTTTCCGAACAATTGCACGCTCACAAATTGTTAGCTTGTGGATTTCCTTGTTTGTGGAGCAAACAGTACAGAATTGCTTTGTAATCGATAAATGGTCTAATGTAAGTTTTGTAGGTATGGCGAAATGTTTCGAAGTCACAGCCTCTCAGTCATCCTCTGAGAGCTGAGATTAGATTGGTTCGTCCTATAACTCTGGCCAAAGTGGAGTCTAAGTCGTTTTTCCAGTTAAAGGTTCTGTAGAAAGCTATGACCACGTGCGTAATCTCATCTCGTAGTGGGATGGATTCTTCTCATAGGCGAAGTTTGATTTAAGAAAGATTTTAATGTTTATTTGTTGTGTAGTTTGGGTGCTGGATCAGAATAACTTGCGTTTTAGCAGGATATGGCGTTACTCTCCATTTCTTTGCCCCGTCGGTATGTGGGGGAAGTGGATGCCTATTTAGCTTTATATATTTAATTGGAATGCTTTGAGAAGCTGACTCCTTGTTATATTTGTAATGGATAACTAACTCAAACAACAGCTCAAATAGACAACTAAGTATATTTGAATTGTGGTTATCGTTTAGGTGTTAGATGGAGTGCTTTGTGCTAATTTGTGTTTAAAATTTCCCAATTCGCATTTTGGAAATAACGAATTAGTATTCGTGTAGGTGGGGAATGTGGGGTTGAGTCGAGAGAAGACTTTACAAGAAGAGGGTAATGGTCAGAAGTTACAGAAGTTTCGACAAAACATTCAGAATCAACGTCTTGTATGATTAGTTCAGTGATCATAATATGGTCATTAATGGCCATTCCTACGTGACCACAAAATGTGAGGCGGTGTTTCAAATTCTTTGGGTAGGATAATGTGTCATACATCTGCATAGAATTTCAGCATTGACATTTGAGTGGTGGTTACCAAAATCTAAGTGGCGCGCATTAAAATCGGCCATTATTATGGCTTTCGGAAATGAAAGCACAGGGTCTCGATAAGCGCACCTCGGATTATGGGTTTCCTA
>WYDF02083676.1:0-11080 GCA_009867245.2 Adranes taylori | reverse complement strand
TTCTCTAGCACCAACCAGAGCTTTTTCCATTTGACGCAGTCGAAAGCCTTACTATAGTCAACAAAGCAAAGATAGGTAGGTTTAGTTGCATACGGATGACATAATTCTTCTGAGAGACGATAAATAATATTTTACGGCACTTTATTTTAATGTTGAAACCACTTCTTGCTTCCTAAATAATAATAGAGCCTTTCCTGTGTTGATCTCTCTTTAAATCACTACACATATGTAAAATAAAAAAAATTACGATTCCATACACTTAGAAGAGAAGTAAATTAAAAAAAATTATAAATGGATCAGCCACCTCATCTTTTATGCACTAAAACTTACAACACATGCATTGTAGGTCCCAATGGCTAAATGGGGTTGTAGGAGAGTTTAAGTGGTGTGATGTTTTGTCATTTTTTACGACTGTTCTATGACTTACATTGGTAGATGCTGTATGTTCAGTTCAAAGGTTTTCTTAAATTACTTACCTTTAGGTAATGCGTGATCACCAGATTAGGAATTTCCTTGCTCACATACCTTCAGGGTAGTGAAGTCTTTCTACTGTAGACCGTGAATGATGTGACCTATGTTTAGAGACTTCCTTTCTCGTTCTCATACTAAGATTATAAAGTTCAGTTTTGATTCATCGAATTATTCCAAACCTGTACGTGTCAGCCTAGGAAACATAAGTACTTATCGCTTTTGCGATGTTTGCCGCTGATAACTTACTTCGTTATATGGCTTTCAATCTTGAAAAATACTTGTCTCTGCCAGCTTTCTTGGGTAGTTTATGGTCTATTTCTCGGCTTTCCATGTAACCTACATACTTACATTTTACCCCAGGTTCCATGCTTGCTATAATTCCTTCATGTGTGATGCATTCAAGAGTATTCTCACAAAGCCACTTGCCCATTTCTGAACCACTCATTTTCCATTTATCGAGATCAAATTTCACCTGTATATTGGTGTTGAATCGAATTACATAAGTTAGCAAATCTTTCAGATGTTCTTTCAGAATTACATAAGTAAGCATACAGCTTTAGATCATCCATACATCATATGTGGTTTAAACGTCATTCGGCCTGAGGTATAGTATATCTTTGTCTTGCTTATTTTGCAACACTGTTAATGCGCGTAGGGCCAACCTGAACCAAAGAGGGCTCAGTGCATCTCCTTGGAATATTACACGCCTTATTACAATAGTACCTACATCGAGGCTTTCAGTAGAGATATTTAGCGTTAATCTTGTGTCCCATTAAATCATTTCTTGTCTTAGAAAATTTGCTATGTGATTTTCTATTTTGTATAGATCTAAGATTTCGAAAAGCTATATAGGAGACGCTATTAAATGTCTATTGGTAATCGGTGTACAGCACTAGCACAGCTTATTCTCTGATCGTACTTTTAGGCGCCTTTCAGCAAGAAGCAATAACTACATGCGTCACAAAGTGGCCAATGACATTTATAGAGTTGCTCGTTCAACTCTTCGTCGTTTTAAAGATACAGTTATTTGCACAAAGATACACGAGTACATTGCACGTCACTGTTTGGGTCGAGCATCTTGGCAGAAGGGCTGGCCAAGTGCCAAGCAATGGCCGGGTATTTGGTAGTTAAAGATTCCACAACTACTAGCTTATAATGTGGCACAACCGCTAATTTAAAACTTGCAAAATGAGTATCCACCGTTTTAACAACTCATATATGGAATAGTTAAGCAAAAATATGCAGAAATGCAGAGCAAACATCTAACATTACAAAATGAAAGTAAGCAGCATCTAAATCAAATACCAAGCACACAATCAACAATTACTACAGACTATACATCAACTAGAACAGAAACTGCAAGACAATGGCAAAAAGCCACCAAAAAAGCCAAACTGCCCAAATTGAGCCCCACACTTTGTTACGAATCAATGATCTGTGGCAATACATATGTGAGCTTGACAGACATCGATAAACTGGGATAAGAAACAATCAACACACTACAGATATCGACTACTAGTCAAATCACCCAGGTAACTACAAACAGAAGCGACAAGTCAAAGAAATCTAAAAACCGCAATAATGACATAACACATAGAACTCAAAATAGCCAACAAAAAATCAACGCACAGAAACCAATAATATCAAAATTTGCGACAATTTTGCAACAACCACAATCCATTTCTAGCAGTCTAGTAGTCCTGGCAGTTGCCGAAGCGCTTAGCTATACGGGCGCAGCATACAGAGCAGCAAACTCCACTACACTCTATAGAAGTCTGCGATTAGCAATCCCAGCCCCCTCTATGCAGGGCATTCGTCTGGAGATATAAGGGCTAACTCTGCTCGCTTTGCCACCCGCATACTTTACCTGGGCTCCTAGTTGCAGAGATTTATTGAGTTCTACTCCCAGATACTTGATATCTTTGCTGAAAGACACAGGATGTCCGAGTACTCTAATGTTTTGCTTTGAGACTCTTCTTTGTCCAGTTAGGCATATAGTCTCAGTTTTATGATGTGCTAACTGGAGTTGATTCCAACACATCCACCGCTAGATTATTTTAATTGCTGCATTTAGATTTAGTTCGAGCTCGTGCCCAGTCTTGTAAGTTGCCATAACAGCAATGTGGTCAACAAAAGAATACAGCCTAATACCTTTCGGGTACCCGAGTCTAGACTAGACTGGAGTAATTTCCAGGACCTTGGAAACACTTCATGCTCATCATGATCCACAAACCGGACAAGTCTCTTGACAATCCCAAACACTACTGACCAATTAGTCCCCTCTCATCTCCGAGCTAGGTCATTGAGAATGTTATACACACTAAACTTCAAAACATAAATAACAGAAGCACAAAACATTATACCACTAGTACAACTCTGGTTCCAATAACAGCACTGCACTATTGATCAGCTTCTGCGTGTCAGAGAACTGACAACTGGTGGCATAAATCGAGGTAGGGGTACTGGAGTCTTCTTTTTGGACGTCTCCAAGGCCTTCGACCAAGTCTGGCACGGGGGTTGTTATATATTTAATAAGCCGCAGTGTTACTTAATAAGTCGAGCATTCCACGTAAAGATAAACAACAATGCACCACAGGGATAAATCCTTATCCCTGCGGTCTTATATCACATTTGCAAGGCAGATATTCCAAAAACACCAAACACACACCTAGCTACATACACCGATTACACGGCTGTATAGCAAAATCCACAAACAGACTTTGCATACGTATCAGACTGCAAGCACATTTAGACAAAATAAGCTTCTGGTGTGATCTCTGACGTATCAAGCTAAAACTTAAGCTTCAATGGTCGGCATGACAAACAGACAATACAACTATACGGAACTCACTCTAAAAGAACACAAAATAAAATTTAGTAACCACGTTAAATACCTAAGACTAACATTAGATAAAAAACTGACTTATGACATGAAACAGACACGACTAAAAACAAACAAACGCAGCGCAATCCTGTACCCACTACTAAACAGAAATAGCAGACTAAATCTAAAGAACAAACTGGCAATCTACAAATGTAGCGGATGGGCTCAATTATTTCCTTTCCGCTACTTTTTAATATACACTCCGTATATTGCAATAAAGCTATGAGAGTATAATAAAGTTATGAGACTATACAGGGCTCGCACACGAACACAAGCATGCCAAAGAAAGATGTCTTAACGTTCTAATCCTATTTATTAAATTATTAATCCAAACAATTAAAAGCTATTTGATATGAATGCTCGTGAGGTATCTTTGCTGAAAAGGATATTCCTCTCTTTCTCTGGCTTCTTCCTCCGCGATTGGTCTAATAATCCGGGATCGGGCTTAACGCGAACCAAGCGTTGGGGTTGCGTTAGGTGACTTGATCTATTCGGATTGAAGATGTCGTCTTCAGAAGTACGCGGCTGCACACATAACTTATAGGTAGCTGCCTTGCGGTTATTGTGGGAACTATATAAAGGTTGACCAGTTGTCTTACAAGGCTTTTAATATCACAATTATCTATTTTAACGCGAGGCGCTATAATGTAGGCGGTAACGAATTGTCTTAAGTCTTTGTACTGTCACAACTATTTATGAATTATACCGGAACATATATTGTTATGCGGCGAGATCACTGCGTAGGAATAATAACGGTGGCTCGACTCATTAATGATAAGCGCAAGCACTTATGGGGTCTTTCGGATGGGGTATACCGGCTCTGCTGACTGGGCATAGAGCCCGTGGCATGGTCTTAATGCTGAGGTGTGATAAGTTCCAAGGACTTTAGCAGGCCCGCCTGGATGACCGATCTCGTAGGTGGTGGCGCCTCGGCGTTGGAGTACGACGTAGGGTCCATCACGGCATTGGGCCAGCTTGGTGCTAAATCCTTTGGTAGCCTTGCTTACAGTATGGCTTTGTATCCATACTCTATCTCCAGGGTTGTACTTGGGGTCAGGACTGCGGTGACGATCAGCGTTCTTCTTCGTTGATCTTGGACTAAGTCTTGAGTTGTCTGAGCCAGATGTAACGTAGCTGCTTGGCTCAAGAGATGCGGCGTGATCTCTGACACGAAATTCTCGGCTTCCACAATAGCGCCAAAATCGCGGGACACGTCTTCAATCGTCCGTAATTCGCGACCGAACGTTAAGTACGCGGCGGTGCAACCGGTTGTTGCACACTTCGCCGTATTCATCGCGAACCGAATTGGCGCGAGTTTTTCTGGCCACGTGGGGTGATCCCCTTTCACCAGTATCGCGAGCTGCGGTTTCAGGTCACGATTCTTCCTCTCTACCGGGTTGGCATGCGGATGGTATACAGGCGTATAATGAGGAGTGATGCCTAGACAATGCGTCACTTGCTGCATTACAGCGCTGACAAATTGGGTTCCGTTATCAAACATGATGCGTCTGGGAACACCATACCGCAGAAACACTTCTTCGAGTAGAGTGAGGGCGCAGTTCTCCGCTGTGGCACGTTCTACAGCAAAGAGCTCTACCCACTTTGTGCATATGTTCTCGTCATTTGTTTGTTGTTCAAACGTCTTAATGATAGACTGTAAGTCATCATCACGTAGTTGTTCCTTGCGGAGGTCTGCCTCCGTCTTGGATTGTAGGTCTACGACAATTGTGCATATACCACAATTGGCGGCATTGGCCTCGGCACAAGATGGTCGGGAAAGTGAGTCGGCTACGACGTTACTCATTCCGGTGATGTATTCGATGCTCAAGTTATAGGGCTGCAGTTACAGCGCCCATCAAGCTAATCTTCCGGTGGGAGATTTAAGGGTTATTAACCATTTCAATGCTTGATGGTCGGGTGCAATAGTGACCTGCACTCCTTGCAGGTACCCACGGAACTTATTCACGGCCCATACAACGGCAAGGGCCTCCCTTTCGGTGGTGGAATAGTTCTTTTCAGTTCCCGCCGTTAGTAAACGACTGGCGTACTCAACTGCTCTTGGGCTTTCTCCCCCTGCTCTAAAATCGCGTAACTGCTCGCGTCAGTCTTGAGGGTATATGGTATAGTGTGGTTCGCCTGGTGCAAAATTGGGGCATCACAAAGTAATTGTTTCAACCGGTGGGCTACCTTCTCTTGGTCGGGGCCCCAAGTCCATACGACGTCCTTTTTCGTGCGCTTGGTTAGGGGTTTCACGAATTGCGAAAATCCTAGGATAAACTTTCGATACCAACACATGTCTGCAGAAACTTTCGATACCAACTACATTGTAAATGTCGAACATTCCTGAGTGTACATCCGTAGGATGGCATCTACTATCTCCGGGTCGGTATGGATACCCTGGCGAGAAATGATGTGTCCCAAGTACTTGACGCTGGTTACGGCAAATTTACACTTTCCGCGGTTGATTCGGAGTTTGTATTCACGTAAGGTATTAAACACATCTTCTAGGTCTTCTAGGTGCGTTTCGTTGTCGATAGACAATAAAATGAGGTCGTCCAAATAGGCCAGCAAATTTAGGTGTGATAGGTCCGTTTTTACACGATCAATTAGGCGCTAGAATGTAGCGGGCGCGTTTCGTAATCCAAACGGCATCCTATTGAAGCGGTATATGCAGAATGGGGTAATAAATCCCGTTTTATTGCAGTCGGCTTCTGCGATGGGTATCTGACAATACCCACTTCGGAGGTCCAGGGTGCTGATGCTCCCCACTGTTTTGGCTTGGTGAAGAAAATCAACCATGCGCGGTAGAGGGTACGGGTCCGGTGTGGTAATGGCATTCACGCCGCGGTTGTCGATGCATACGCGCGTGGTTCCATCCTTTTTAGGCACCATGACCACTGGGGCCGCCCAGGGGCTCCTGCTTGGTGCAATGATCTTCTCCTGGAGCATTTCCGAAATCTCGCGTTTCAGGTTGTCCCGCTTTGGTTCGGATAACCGATACGGAGCACCGGATATGGGTTTGTGGTCTCCCGTCTCTATGAAGTGTTGTACCTTATTGGTCGGAGGCGGGGGGCACTTAGGCTAAATATGTCCCCGTGCTTGAGTAGGATATGGTTCAGCTTATCCTTAAGTTCGGCGGACCATTCTAAGCCTTCCTCTGGACTCAACTCTATCTCTAGACTGCCAATATGGATCGTTGTCCGCCTCCGTGGCTCTACGGCAATGGCTTCCAACTCAATACGTTGGAGCGCTCTTGGCCCATGGGGAAAGAGCTGGTCTGACCTCCTTTTTATCCTTTCGGTGTCCTCCGGATCTTCATACTTTTGAAAGAGACGGCTTATGTGATCCGGTGAGTGATCCCTGTCCGTGCTTCTTTTTCGTTTATCGCGCTCCCCCTGGTACGTGGCTCGGGGACCATAGAGTCGCGGCTCCTGATTAGTCACCCTCGTCGCTTGCCTATATATCCTGGCGGTAGCTGCGGCGACAAAAGCGCGTGACGGCGGCGGTTTCCCTTTCTCCATCTGGCGTGCTTCCCGGGGTGTGTGGTCCTTGAATAGGAAGTCATGCTGCTTCCTTGGCTCGTCCACAAATGCCCATGTCCCCTGTGACAGGTTGAGAATAAGGCCAGCATCCTCAATGAAGTTGACACCGAGTAAGGTACGGTTTTCATTCTTATTCTCCAGAATGATAAATGATGTGTTGATGACGCGGCCTGCCAAACTCACGTCAGTATTGGCCGTCAACACATCCTGCGTTGTACGCTTCCCATCAGCGAATGTCACCGTCATTCGCTGTTATTTCAGTTTGGTACCTTGCTTCCTAAGCTGCCTGTGTAGTGAGGCGGAGGCGACCGACATTTCCGCGCCCGTGTCGATAAGGGCAGCACCTGGGACTCCACCAATGATGATGGGGACCGATGGTCTGCTTCGAGCAGTCAAGGGTTTTGACTCCAAACTGCAGAATGCAAAGTTATTTTCTATGGCTCCAATTTTCGGATTGCACTTCGGGCACTTACTCCTTACGTAGCCCGGATTTCCACTACCATAGCACGTAATGGCAGGTTTGACATTTGGTCTTGCCTTTGGACCATATTCTACTTGCGTTTTTGATTCTCCGCGCGCGCGTTTGCGGCATTCCGTTGCGGGGTGACCATGAGCCCTACAAAAGCTGCATTGCTGTCTGCTTTTGGCTTGGTCCTTGTTTTTAGGGACCGAATCCTGATTCTTTTCCCTTAGCCTTTCTTCTACTTCTCTAGCCCTTTGGAATGTCTCTATTCCAGTCCGATTTACCCTTTTCCTAATTTGGAGGTTCAATAGTCCAAAGATTAGGTCGATTTCCACTGCCTCTGTTTGCTTCCTTGTGAGCTCGGAGAGGAGTGCTCGATTATTCGTTATGAACACCTGTGTGAGTGTCCTCGAATCTTGTTTCTCTGCCCATAATTCCTGGTATACCTTGTAGTCAGCTTTCCTTGGTGCGAAGGTTTGTAGCAAATTCGTCATTGCATCATCCCAGTGTTGGATGGTTTGACTGATCCCTTGCCACCAAATCGCTGCTTCTCCTTCTAGCAGTAAAACTAGGCCACGGAGCGCGGAAAACTAGGCCACGGGCCACGGATTAAATAAATGATTTTCCTCCGTTATGGACTCGATGTCCCTAAATACGTTGACAGTATTGATGAATGCTTGCACTATGGCGGCGTCCCTCGTTCCGCTATAGCGCGCAGTGCAGCTTGTGAAGCTTTTCCTTGCTCCATTGCCATTGTTGTCTACTTGTCATTGTTGTCTACTTGTTAACTTGTCTAATACTATTCTAACACGTTACACAAATCAGTAAACAGTTAGACCAGTAATGATATACGGCTGCGAAATTTACCAGAACGCACCAATAAACTGAATATTAAAAACAAGACAGAATGTTTCACTAAGAGTAATTACAGGGGCCCGTGGCACATGACGAACAAACAGATTCACAGAGACCTGAAAGTTGAGACCGTGCGTTCGTAGAAGGTCAACAAACTCGCAGAAAACTTCGTAGAAAAAGTCTGAACATACAACAATCAATACAAGATTAGTAGATAAACAAACAAAAATACAAAAAAAAATCACAAAGTAAAAACGAAAAAAGAAAGAAAACAAAACGAAATAAAAAATCACAAAAAACACACAAAACACACAAAATCAAAAAAACACTCAAAATAAATTGAAAAATAAAAACAAAACAAAAAGACAAAAAGGTGACTTTTACAGGATCACTCTATTTCCTAAAATACAAATACAAAGCATCAGGTCATCAAACTTAGTCAAACAACCACAAACACGGACACACTAGCCGACAATCTCACACTCTCCTGAAAACGAATTTATTCGATCCCCGGAAACCAAAAACCAACGAATCGTCGTCACGAATTCCGCCATATTTGTAGGATGCATTATCTAGTTGTTCGTGGACTGCTCTAAATTGCTTATACCATAAATTTTGAATTTTATCTAGTCTAGGTGTTTTCCAGTTTTAGGTTCCTTTGACAGCGCTAACTAAATCCTCTTTGAGATTTTTCATTCCAACATAGTTAGAAGATTAGTTGATGGTTTCTTCTCAACGTAGAATCAATTAGTTCTTTTTTGTTAAAGTTTAATTGTTACAGAATTAATCGAAGCAGGATCGTAATTTGTTTATAACTGCTATATTGCTTTTCATATTTTATTCTGTTGGAACATAATTTGCTCTTGAATGAGAATCAGGGTTGGGTTCGGATTTCGTTTGTTTTAATTTGTATAGTAAAGTGCGTAGTTTCTTATATGATAAACACAGGAAGGCAATAACAAGTTGCAATAGTTTGGTTTATTGTTCTAGTATTTATAAATTCAAAGATATGCCTCGAAGCGCGATTCTAAATAACTGAAATGTTGATTCTAAATATAATTCAAAATTTGTTAGGCTGATCCATTTCTCTTCTTCCATTCAAAATAATAAAGAAAATAAAGCACGACGAACTAAATATGATTGTATATGTTATATTGTATTAGATTTATTCATTTATGAGTACGGCTCTGGAATAAACTTCTCCTCTGTACCAACGTCGTTGAAGTTGACTGGATTAAATAAATGATTCTTGGTTGAATATTACGTAGATGATGATCGAATGGATCATTGGGGATGTAGAACCTTATCGATGCTTTGTTGGCGTAGGATTTTCGTAGATATGCGCTAGGCGTAGATATGCATTGAAACGTTATGATAATTGACTTTTTGTTGATGAATAATGATGATGCTGAGGATATTGACTAATAATTTGCGTTGACGGAATGAATTTGGCCTCTGTCTAAGTACAGAAATTGGCGTTGCTGATGTCCTCGTTCTGTGCAACGTCTTCTTCTCGTGTCACTTTCCATATATTGCATCGATGTCGAGGATAATCGGAAAATAATATGAGAATAAGAGTAGAAGAAAATGATAAATAATTGGGAATCGAAAGAATCAGCAGAAGATGTGTCGTCTGATACTTAACCTTTTATTTGTTTCGTAGAATTTTATTTTTGTTGATTTTATTTTTTTACTTATTATATTCGTACATTAATATATTGTTTGAATATTTGAGATTTTACTATAACGCTTTAAGATCAGATCAACACTGGCGGCGATCATTCTCGCTGACCAAAAGTAATTGACTAGGTCTTATTTCAGAATTAAAGCTTTGGACTGGCGGGATTGGGTTCTCGCAGCCATCCAAAGACAACAACTCGAAAATTACGTCTAATTCTTTTCTGGCCTGGAAGGCTCTCTTTTTGTGCGAATTTTCTGGCAAGGGAAGCATCCGTTGAGCTGTAGTGTTTTGCATAAGCCGATGGCTTTCGACGGCGTCTGCCGCAGCAATAAAGGCGGAGTTAGAAAGAAGACTCTGCTACAAAATTTTTAGGAAGGTTATACTTCCGGGTAATCAAAAGTCTCTTCCTGATACGTTAAGAAAATTTAAGGATCAAGGTTGCATTATTTTGTTGACAGTTATCTAGTGACAATGCAAGTAGTGGTAATTTCTGAAAGTAGTGGTTCACACCAACGGTGAAAATAATAGCTTGATGCGTCAAAATATCAAACTATCTCATAGTAAAACGTCTCCCTCAAAAATACTATAAAAATAATATCCAATCAGATTGTTAAGCGCCAAAAGGGTAAAACGCTTAACAAACATTCAGACAATTGTAGAAGGATGAAATTTCCTGTACAAACTGGCATACGCCGACAGACGAAATCATTATTTTAAAATGATGATCATAAGAAACCTCGTTGGCTATATCGGAGACGTATACAGCTACATCAATGCGCTAGCGTTTCGGCAAGTACAAAGCCTTTGACGTGACCATAAGCCACTCGCTTCTTATTGACGCGTAACTGGTCTGATGTTTTTTATTTGCATAGATGTGTGTATGTTGTAGAAGCTAACGACTTTCCACCTTCATTGTTTTCTTTCTGGCTTTTATTTACATATTAAGATTATACAGGATTGTTATATATATATATATATATATATATATATATATAACAATCTATATATATATATATATATATCTGTCCTTCTTAATTTAACTAATTGACTTATGATTAGCGGAGTGGGAGGAACTGGCTTTCTGATACATAAGCGCCACAGAACAATCATTTTGTCTCTGAAGAAAATCTCCACAAGAGTAATATGCCTTGTCCTCAAACTCAACACCAGATATAACATCAAAA